>JAHIAM010007437.1:0-49634 GCA_021605205.1 Aegilops longissima | reverse complement strand
GTAGTTCAGTCTCTGACAAGTGAGGCCGAATGGACCCTCAGGGCCGCGGCGGCAGCACGCCCCACTGACAAAGCAGTGTCTGAGGCCCGGGGGGCTGCACCGGAGAACAAGAAGCAGTTATTCTCAGAAGATCGGGCCAAGACGAAGCAAGTACCAGTCGATGAGGATTGGGCCTCAGGAGCCACCTTAACCATAGTCACCGACCTCGCCCCAGACCAAGAAGAGACACTGGTGAAATTCCTGCGTGCGAATAAGGAGGTATTCGCCTGGGAGCCCAAGCAGCTGGTGGGGGTCCCAAGGGTGTAATCGAGCACCACTTGATAGTGTGCCCTAATGTGCGCCCGGTGAAACAGAAGGCACGACGACAGTCCACAAAGAAGCAATCCTTCATTGTCCAGGAGACCCGCAAGCTGCAAGCAGCCGGTGTCATCTGCAAAGTCCGGTACCCGGAGTGGTTGGCGAACCCCGTCGTCGTGCCCAAGAAGAGCGGGAAGGAATGCATGTGTGTCGACTTCACTAACATCAACAAGGCCTGCCCTCAGGACCCATTCCCGCTCCCGCGCATTGATCAGATCATCGACTCCATCGCCAAGTGCAACCTGTTATGTTTCCTAGATGCTTTCTTAGGTTACCACCAAATCAAGATGGCGGTGGAGGACGTGGAGAAGACGGCTTTATTAACCCCGTGCGGGGTGTACTGCTACACCTGCATGCCATTTGGGCTGCGCAACGGGCGACCTTCCAGCGGCTTCTGCACATTGCTCTAGGCCAACAGCTCGGGAGGAACACTGAGGCCTACGTCGACAACATTGTGGTGAAATCTCGGGAGGCAAGGACCCTCATTCAGGACCTGGAGGAGACTTTCGCCAGCCTATGCAAGGTAGACCTGTGGCTCAACCCGAAGAAATGTATGTTCGGCGTCCCCTCCGGCAAGCTACTAGGTTTCCTCGTGTCGCACAGGGGGATCGAGGCGAACCCGGAGAAGGTCAAAGCAATAGAAGACATGAGCCCGCCGCACACTCTCAAGGAAATGCAAAAACTCATGGGATGCGTGACCTCGCTGGGGTGCTTCATCTCCAAGCTGGGGGAGCGCGCCCTCCTGTTCTTCAAGCTGATGAAGAACAAGGGACCGTTCGAGTGGACCCCGGAGGCCGACATGGCATTTCAAGACCTCAAGAGATACCTAACCAGCCCGCCAATGATGGAGGCGCCGCATCCCCTCGAGCCCTTGGTGCTTTAGCTGGCCGCCACGCCTCATTCTGCTAGCACAGCACTGGTGGCTGTCCGGGAGGAGCGCCAGGCTAGGAGCCTGCCACCCGGCCCTACGCATTCGTTCGGGATGATGTAGCACCAAGAAGGCGCCCCTGAAGCCACAACAGCGCCTCCAGATGACCGGGCTCCACAAGACGACACTCCTGAGGCTGCGGTAGCCCCGATAGGCGACCGAGATCCTGAGGTTCCCCGACCTCAAGGAGCGCCCCAGCCTCAGGAGTTCTCGGACTCCACCAACACTTCCGCCCTGGTCGAACACCCGGTGTACTTCGTCAGCACGGTATTACGAGATGCGCGGGCGCGCTACCCCATGTCGCGGAAGCTTCTGCTTGTGCTCCTCGTGGCCCCATGCAAGTTACACCACTACTTCCAAGGCCACCCCATCAAGGTTGTCTCAGCTTACCCACTGGAGAGGGTACTCCGGAGCCCCAATGCTGCGGCGAGTGTCGCCGAGTGGAACATCGAGTTGCAGGCATTCCAGCAGGAGTTCAGCACCACCAGGGTCATCAAGGGGGCCGCACTCTCCGACTTCGTGGCGGAGTGGACTAACGCTCCAGGGCCTGAAGCGGGTGAGGACCGGTCTCTCTCGCCAAGGAGCGAAGCACCAGACGGCTGGGTCATGTACTTCGACGGCGCTTTCGCACGCCAGGGCACGGGGGCTGGCGCCGTGCTCATCTCGCCCACCCAGGACAAGCTCTACTACCCCATGCAGCTCTGCTTCCAGCGGGGCAAGAAGGTCTCCAACAACGTCGCAGAATATGAAGGATTGATTGCGGCCTCAAGGCTGCAGCGTCCTTGGGGGTGAAGCGCCTCACCATCAAGGGCGACTCTCAGCTCCTCGTCAACTTTTCCAACAAGGTGTACGAGCCAAAGGACGAGCGCATGGAGGCTTACCTCGCGGAGGTACACAAAATGGAGAAGCAATTCTTGGGCCCGGAACTGCAGCATGTGCCACGCGGCACAAACAAGGAAGCCGACGATATCGCCAAAAGGGCGTCAAGGTGTCAGCCCAGGAGCCCAGCGTCTTCGAGGAGTGACTCTTCAAGCTTTCAGCGGCCCCTCCGACTGCGGAGCCCATGCCACCTCAGGAGGAGCTTCCCCCGCCACCAACCTCAGGAGCCCCCGGCTACGGCCCGACCTCAGGAGCGTGCCTGCTCCACGCGCTCAAACCCCATGAGGGGTGCTGGACTGAAGAATTCAGGGCGTACCTGCTGCAAGGAACCCTGCCGGAGGAGGAGGACGCGGAGCGCGTTGCTCGGCAAGCTGCAGCCTACTTCCTCCGGGACGGTGAGCTATACCGAAAACGACCGAATGATGTTTCCTTGCGATGCATCTCTAGGGAGCAGGGTTGTGAACTGCTAGCTGACATACATGGTGGAGACTGCGGGCATTATTCATCGTTGCACACCTTGGTGGGCAAGGCGTTCCGCAACATATTCTACTAGCCCACGTTTAGGACCTTGAAGTATGTCTAGAGGGGGGGTGATTAGACTACTTGACCAATTAAAAACTTAGCCTTTTCCCAGTTTTAGAGTTTGGCAGATTTTAGCTATCTTAGGACAAGTCAAGCAATCATCACACAATTCAAGCAAGCATGCAAAGAGTGTATGAGCAGCGGAAATTAAAGCATGGAACTTGCAAGAAAGTAAAGGGAAGGGTTTGGAGGATTCAAACGCAATTGGAGACACGGATGTTTTTGGCGTGGTTCCGATAGGTGGTGCTATCGTACCTCCACGTTGATGGAGACTTCAACCCACGAAGGGTAACGTTTTGCGCGAGTCCACGGAGGCTCCACCCACGAAGGGTCCACAGTAGCAACCTTGTCTATCCCACCATGGCCGTCGCCCACGAAGGACTTGCCTCACTAGCGGTAGATCTTCACGAAGTAGGCGATCTCCTTGCCCTTACAAACTCCTTGGTTCAACTCCACAATCTTGTCGGAGGCTCCCAAGTGACACCTAGCCAATCTAGGAGACACCACTCTCCAAGAAGTAACAAATGGTGCGTTGATGATGAACTCCTTGCTCTTGTGCTTCAAATGATAGTCTCCCCAACACTCAACTCTCTGTCATAGTATTTGGATCTGGTGGAAAGAAGATTTGAGTGGAAAGCAACTTGGGAAAGGCTAGAGATCAAGATTCATATGGTAGGAATGGAATATCTTGGTCTCAACACATGAGTAGGTGGTTCTCTCTCAGAAATGGTAAGTTGGAAGTGTAGGCTTATTCTGATGGCTCTCTCCACGAATGAAGAGGAGGTGGAGGGGTATATATAGCCTCCACACAAAATCTAACCGTTACACACAATTTACCAATCTCGGTGGGACCGAATCAACAAACACGGTCAGACCGATTTTAGTAAACCTAGTGACCGTTAGGGTTTTCGGTGGGACTGACTTGCATCTCGTTAGGACCGATATGGTTAGGGTTAGGTGAAAGTGCAACTATCCCTATGTGGTTTTGGTAATTCATAACAAAATATAGCTCATTGAGCTAATGCTATTCCAAGATGAACATTTCAGGAAAGCTCAATGAATGGCATGGCATGGATGATGAAAGTGGATCCCTCAAAATGCTAATGACAAAGGATTGGCTCAAGCTTAAAAGCTCAAGACTCTTCATTTCATATTTTAGTGATTCAAGATCACATTGAGTCTATAGGAAAAGCCAATACTATCAAGGAGGGATGAGGTGTTGCTTAATGAGCCTCTTGCTTCATGTGCTTAGTGATATGCTCCAAAACCCTCAGCTACTTTCTCACATCCACATATGACCTAAACCTAAAGCCAAAATCGGTCTCACCGATTCTTCCTATCCGGCGCCACCGATTCCAAAAGTCATAGCCATTGCCACAAACCCTAGGCAAATCGGTTCTACCGATAGGGATCTCGGTCTCACCGAGATGGGATTGTAATCTCTCTATTTCCTTTTCGTAACTTTTCGGTCTCATCGAAAGAGTGGACCGGTCCCACCGAGATTGTAATGTAAACTTTCTGTTTCCCTTTCGTAACGTTTTAGTCTCACCGAAAGAGCGAATCGGTCCCACCGAGTTTACCTGACCAACTCTCTGATTAGCTAATTACCAAAATCGGTCTCACCAAGTTTGTGTAATCGGTCTCACCGAGATTATGTTATGCCCTAACCCTAACCATATCGGTCCTACCGAGATGCAAGTCAGTCCCACCGAAAACCCTAACGGTCACTAGGTTTAGTAAAATCGGTATGACCGAGTCTGTTGATTCGGTCCCACCAAGATTGGTAAATTGTGTGTAACGGTTAGGTTTTGTGTGGAGGCTATATATACCCCTCCACCTCCTCTTCATTCGTGGAGAGAGCCATCAGAACAAACCTACACTTCCAACTTACCATTTCTGAGAGAGAGCCACCTACTCATGTGTTGAGACCAAGATATTCCATTCCTACCATATGAATCTTGATCTCTAGCCTTCCCTGTTGCTTTCCACTCAAATCTTCTTTCCACCAGATCCAAATCCTATGAGAGAGAGTTGAGTGTTGGGGAGACTATCATTTGAAGCACAAGAGCAAGGAGTTCATCATCAACGCACCATTTGTTACTTCTTGGAGAGTGGTGTCTCCTAGATTGGCTAGGTGTCACTTGGGAGCCTCCGACAAGATTGTGGAGTTGAACCAAGGAGTTTGTAAGGGCAAGGAGATCGCCTACTGTGAAGATCTACCGCTAGTGAGGCAAGTCCTTCGTGGGCGACGGCCATGGTGGGATAGACAAGGTTGCTACTGTGGACCCTTCGTGGGTGGAGCCTCCGTGGACTCAAGCAAACTGCTACCCTTCGTGGGTTGAAGTCTCAACGTGGAGGCACGATAGCACCACCTATCGGAACCACGCCAAAACATCCGTGTTCCAATTGCGCTTTGAATCCTCCAAACCCTTCCCTTTACTTTCTTGCAAGTTGCATGCTTTAATTTCCGCTGCTCATACACTCTTTGCATGCTTGCTTGAATTGTGTGATGATTGCTTGACTTGTCCTAAGATAGCTAAAATCTGCCAAACTCTAATACTGGGAAAAGGCTAAGTTTTTAATTGGTCAAGTAGTCTAATCACCCCCTCTAGACATACTTCAAGGTCCTACAAGTGGTATCGAGCTTGGTCTCCATTTGCTTTGATTTCCATAGCTTTTGGTGGTCATAGCCTTGGTTTCACAACCTAGGAGAGTATGGCGCCTAGCGAGGGAAATTATCACCGAGAGGTCCTTACTTTGATGGTACTAATTTTGCTAGTTGGAAGCATAAGATGAAAATGCATATTCTCGGACATAACCCCGCTGTTTGGGCAATTATTTGTATTTGCTTGCAAGGTGAATTCTTTGATGGGAGAGAGCCGAACCGTGAAGCTAATGCGGAAGAATTGAAGATGCTGCAATACAACGCTCAAGCTTGTGATATCATCTTCAACGGATTGTGCCCCGAGGAATTCAACAAAATCAGCCGTCTTGAGAATGCAAAGGAAATTTGGGATACTTTGATTGATATGCATGAAGGTACCGAATCCATCAAGGAATCCAAGTTGGATGTGCTCCAAAGTCATCTTGACAAGTTCAAAGTGAAGGATGGTGAAGGTGTCGCTGAAATGTACTCTAGGCTTGCACTTATCACAAATGAGATTGCCGGCTTAGGGAGTGAAGAGATGACTGATAGATTCATCATCAAGAAGATCCTAAGAGCATTGGATGGAAAGTATGATACCGTGTGCACATTGATTCAAATGATGCCAAACTACAAAGATCTCAAGCCAACGGAAGTCACTGGAAGAATTGTTGCTCATGAGATGTCACTTAAGGATAAGGAGGAACTTCACAACAAGTCAAGTGGTGCTTACAAAGCCTCAAGTGAAGCCCCCACATCATCAAGTGATAAACACACCGTCAATGAATAATTGAGCTTAATGGTGAAGAACTTCAACAAATTCTACAAGAGTAGAAGCAAAGAAAGAAGCTCCAAGTCAAGGTCTTACAATGACAAAAGATCTTCTAGTCGAGAGCGAAATTGCTACAATTGTGGGAGACACGGACATTATTCCAATGAGTGTACGACACCCTACAAAAGAAGAGAAGACTCTCCAAAAAGAAGAAGTAGAAAAGAAGAATCACCACCAAGAGAGAGGAGGAGTAGAGATGATCGTTATGAACGAAGACCCTCACGGAGAAGCAAGGATTCGGAAAGGAAGGACAAGTCATGAAAGAGCTACACAAAACGAAGACATCAAGCTCATGTTGGTGAATGGGTATCCGCCCGACTCGACAATCACTCCGAGAGAAGCTATCACTCCGACTCCGAATACACTCAAGATGAAGGTGTTGCCGGTCTAGCACTTGTATCAACCAACTCCTACGACATATTTGAATCACCAAATGAAGGAATTGGTAGATGCTTCATGGCCAAAGGTCCTAAGGTAACACACCCCGATTATGTTGATTTTGATGTTGATGAAGATGACTTGCTAGGTGATGATGATTTACTTGTTGACAACTCTAGTGATGGATACTATGATGAAATGTCAATTAATCATGCTAATCAAGTTGAAACGAATGACAATGATACGGAGAAAATTGAGCGTCTAACTAAAGAACTAAACACTCTTAAGTTAGCTCTTGAAACTAATTTGAAGATCATCGAGAACTTTTAAGGGCTCATGAGAAGTTACGCTTTGAAAAGCTCAATATTGAGCAAGAGCATGAGTTCTTAAAGGCAAACAATGATGATCTTCGTAAGAAAAGTTCTTCTTACATTGCCAAGCGTTTACTCTTATCTACTTACATGCCTCAAGTCAAGTCTAGTAACAAGATCAAGAATGATTCTTCCTCTAGTAGTAACAATAATAATGTCAAATCCAATATTGTTGCTTCTAGTAGTTCTCTTGATTCCACTAATGATTCTCTTAGCCAAGTTACACTTGAGCAAGAAAATAGCTTATTGAAGGGAATTATAGAGAAAGGTGTATACAAGAGCCTTGCTGGGAGTAAGCAATTCGAGGAAATTGTACGCAAGCAAGGAAGGCACCGGAAGAATCAAGGTGTTGGTTTTGAACGAAAGTTCAATGCCAATGGAGTTGAGTGGGAAGAAGATCAATACCCCAAGACGAAGTTTGTTCCTCAACAAGAGAAGTATGATCCTACTTCCTTCAAGGGAACACAAGCACAAGATGATCTTCAACCAAAAGACCACAGGAACAAATGCAAGGACAAGCTTCAAGAAGAGATTGATGCTTTTGAAGAGGCACCTAAGGTCTCGATCAAGTGGATTCCTAAGACTATGTCAAGTTCTACCTCATCAAGTACAACTACAACTCCAAGGATTCCCATCAAGATGATGTGGATCCCGAAGAAGAAGAACTAGAGAGTTCTTGAGGGTGACTCCGCCAACATATTTCACTCATATCATTATGGCAAGGACAAGTGCAATCAACTTCCATATCTTGCACTAGTTCAGGGAGTCACAAACCCTCATGTTGGTAAGGCAAGGGACAAGGTAACCTAATGATTTCATGGACATCATTTTGTGTGTGCATCACTCTATGTATATGGATATACTTGTTTGTTCCTTGTGGGACTAACCCATGTAGGTATTGAAAGTGCAACTCACTCCAAAGGATTGCTCCAAAAAGATCTGCATCAACATTGAGCATCCACATCTTCAACACCTACATGAAGTCATCATCGACAAAACCCAAGGTTAGTTCATCCCTCTTTGGGGGGATCTCACATCTAGGGGGAGCTTAACTCTAAGAATTGAGTCAAAGCAACCCTAATGATGTGAACACATAAATGCTTTATGTAAAAGTGGTAACCCCACTTGAGCTTAAACGATGAGTATGACCTATGATCAAATGTCAATCATTTGACTCCTAAGTCAATATACTCATATATAGATGACCTAGTCATCCCCAATTGTTTGATAGATTCTAGAATTGGTTGTGCATGCTTTGCCACATATTTCATTTGCCATCTTATTGTGTGAGCATGTTGGTTGCATACTTTACTCATTCGAGGACATCCACTTGTTGTTTTGATTGATTAACTTCTTTTCTTTGGCCAAGTGGATGGACAAGAATGCCTAAGAACCTTCTCTAGCTATCTATGCTTTTCTCGCCTCAAACTCTATTCATGCTACATCACAAAATTTGATCAAGTCAGATTCGAACCACTCAGTGAGGAGCACTGAGTCCCCGATTCGTCATAGACTTAAACTTCCAAAACTTCTTTGTGATTCTCGGTCCGACCGATTCCTCCATTTCGGTCTTACCGAGATCACTAAGTCGATCTAGGTTTTCAATCTCGGTGCAACCGATTTGAACTCTTCGGTCACACCGAGTTGCAATAACAATACAGCTTTGCATCTCGGTGCCACCGAAGTTGTTCCACTCGGTCACACCGATGTGGTCGGGCTATATATAGTCACGGCAAAATTTGGAAATTCTCCGAACCTCTTCGCCACAAGAATAGCTCGCTCTTCCTCCGTGGTCTCCGGATCGCCTCCTCGCCGCCGCCTCCTCACACTGGTATCCGCCACCATCAACGGAATTCAACCTCGCTGCTGCAGCCAGAGCGAGTCTCCGCCTAACTAGGGTATGGACTCGATCACAAGGCTTTCCTCGTCCGATTCTCAGCACATTGTGTTCTTATTGATTCTTGCCACGATTGAAACACTCCTATCCAATCAATGCAATCCTTAGAATAGTTTTGATTCAAAATTTAGGTTAGGTTTCACCAAACCATCTCGGACCCACCGAGTTGAAAAACTCGGTCCCACCGATTTGGCTTATGCCATTGCACTAGTGAGACTCGGTCCGACCGAGAATTGCTAATCGGTGAGACCGATTTTAGGACTTTGTGAAACCCTAGCAGTCTCAAGTGCCATCGAATCGTGACTCGGTCGACCGAAGTTCATCAGTTTAGGTTCCAAACTGCTTCGTATCACCGAGTTTGAAAATCGATTGATCCGAAATGCTTTCGTGGAAAACTAAAACTGAATTTTGAGTCATTCTTTGCAAAAATCTCTGCATTTTGTGATGCTCATCCACTCTACCTCATCTATAACTCTTCACAGGTCAGCGATCAGTGTTTGCAGCATGTCGCACAGAGTGACAAATTTAATAGATCGAGGAGCAGTGAACATGAGTGAGGGCACTAGTCCCTCCAGCTCTTCAGATGAAGGCAGCAGGAGCACCCCAAGCAACTTGCCTAAAGCTGCCACCAGGCAAAGGAAGCAGAAAACTTCAGATTCTGAAGATGAGGATTATAGGGCAGAAGAGGATGAGGCAACATCCAAGAAGGCAGTGCTCAAAAAGGAGTATGGCTCAGCACATAGCACAAAGCCTGGACTCAATAGGAAGATTCCTGCCAAGAGGACACCTATGCCAAAGGTCAAAGCATCAACTCAAATTCCTGAAAAGCCTGATCGCAAAGAGCCAGCTGCTGCTGAAGGAAAGAAAAGGAAAGAAAGGGTCAAGAAGACCACAGTCAGAGTTATTGGGAAGCCTTCCATGATGGAAGAGGAAGAAGAGATTGCTGCACCAGCACCCAAGGCACCAAAGCTTATGGGTGATGTCATAAGATCAGGGGCTGCCACATCTAAGCCCAAGGAAGCACCCAAAGCTGCCCCCAAGGCCAAGTCTGCACCAAAGAGGAATACAAGGAGTATTCCAGCTACTGAGAAGAACAAGGCCCCAGTGCATGAGGTTGCTGATGAAGAAGATGAAAAAGATGAAGAAGGACAAGTTCTGAGGAAGCTCAAGCCCAAGATACCAGACCACAATGATGCCCATCCTGTGGCTGAGGACATGAAGATCAAAAGAGACAATGGGTTGAGGCTATGGAGGATGACAGATCCATATGCCACAAGGAGAAGAACTGCTGTGAACTACAGGGTCCACACCAAGGAACATCAGGACTTTTATGAGACTATTCTGCTGGATAAGAAGCCCATAGTGAGTGATATGAGGTGGGTCGACTGGACCTACATGAAAGAAAATGTAGAGCACTATCCTGGAGTGCAAGACAATTTTGTTGTTGTTGGAGTTGCAGACTTCGTTGGGAAAAATCTCACCAACTGGAACGATGAACTAATCATGCAGTTCTACTCCACAGCACCCTTTTATCCAGATGGCAGGATAGTGTGGATGTCTGAAGGTACAAGGTACCAGTCAACTGTTGAGGAGTGGGCAAAGCTGATAAATGCCCCAAAGGAGAATGAAGATGACCTGGATGTATATGCCAAGAAGAAAATGGACCACAATTCCATGGCACACATGTACAAGGAGATCCCAGAAACAACCATAGAGACACATAAGTTTGGATCAGTCCACTTCCTTCTGTCAGGGCTGCCAACTATCAACTGCATCTTAAGGCATACTCTACTGCCTTAGTCTGGTGACCACAACATGAGTAGAGGGCATGCAATCAACATGTTGCATTTGTTTGATGTGCCACAAAAATTCAAAGTCACGAGCCTTATGGTTGAAACCATTAAGAGGACTGCAGCAGACAAGAAGAGAAGTTGTGGATATGCCCCTCAGATCCAGGCAAATATCCAGGAAAATATCTATTGGATAAAGAACATTTTCCAATTTATCCAGACTTTGAGGACAATGAGGTTGTCATGAATGAGAATGATCCATCGTCAGTTCAAGCACAAGAGAAAAAGGAGAAGGCAAGGAAGGAGAAGGCTGCCAGGATGCCAACTCAAGAGGAGGCATCTGAGTATTTCTTGAAGAACAAGCAGGAGCAGCTTGGATACTTAATAGCATCAACCCTGAGGATTGAGAAGGGATTGGCCACCCTCACTCAAAATCAGGAGAGCTTAGAAAGAATCATGGAACAAAAGTTCTACGACTTAGATGTGAAGTAACTGAGATACAGTCTGTTGTGGAGCAACTACAGGATGACATGGAGGAGAGGAAGGGCAAAACAACAACTGATGCATTTGCCAGAGTGCCTAGAGCCTAGAGGTCATCTACTGTGCCAGTTCCTGACACCAGAGCCACTTCATCTTCACCAGCTACAGCCTCAGTGCTACCAGCTCCAGCACCTACACCAGCTCCAGCTCCATCTACTTCCACTGAAGCCTTTGTCCTCGGCGTTATCCAGACACCACCACCTGAAGATCAAGCCTGAGAGTCGATCTAGCACTATGCATTTTCTATGAACTTTTTGGTAACTTGTTGCCAAAGGGGGAGAAAAATGTATAGATCATAGGCTTCGAGAGAGAGAGAGTGTTGCTTTTGTTCTCTCTTGATTTGGTGTGGTTTTTAAACTTGTTTGCTTTTGATTGCTTGAGATACTATGTTTCTGAGACATGGATGATCATGTTTTGATCATAAGCTACACTTATGCATGTTTGATGATATTATCTTATCTATCCTATGTGATC
Organism: Aegilops longissima; assembly: GCA_021605205.1. Classification (NCBI taxonomy): domain Eukaryota; kingdom Viridiplantae; phylum Streptophyta; class Magnoliopsida; order Poales; family Poaceae; genus Aegilops; species Aegilops longissima. The sequence continues at coordinate 37,962 of JAHIAM010007437.1, read as the reverse complement.
ATTCACTATGCTTGGTGATGAGTGCATGTATTCAATCCGTATCATTTTGAGCGCTCCACCAAGATGTATGTGACATGGAAGAGTAACCCATGAGCCTAATTCCTTGTGCATTTGCAGTCCAAAGCATATCGTAAACTATGCACAAATTTAGGGGGAGCTCTTGCTTATCACATACTTCTCAAAGCAACGATGTTTTTCAATCTTATTATCATTTGTCGAAGCTTTGATCTATATGTTGTCATCAATTACCAAAAAGGGGGAGATTGAAAGTGCAACTATCCCTAGGTGGTTTTGGTAATTCATAACAACATATAGCTCATTGAGCTAATGCTATTCCAAGATGAACATTTCAGAAAGCTCAATGAATGGCATGGCATGGATGATGAAAGTGGATCCCTCAAAATGCTAATGACAAAGGATTGGCTCAAGCTCAAAAGCTCAAGACTCTTCATTTTATATTTTAGTGATTCAAGATCACATTGAGTCTATAGGAAAAGCCAACACTATCAAGGAGGGATGAGGTGTTGCTTAATGAGCCTCTTGCTTCATGTGCTTAGTGATATGCTCCAAAACCCTCAGCTACTTTCTCACATCCACATATGACCTAAACCTAAAGTCAAAATCGGTCTCACCGATTCTTCCTATCCGGCGCCACCGATTCCAAAAGTCATAGCCACTGCCACAAACCCTAGGCAAATCGGTTCTACCGATAGGGATCTCGGTCTCACCAAGATGGGATTGTAATCTCTCTGTTTCCTTTTCAGAACTTTTCGGTCTCACCGAAAGAGCGGATCGGTCCCACCGAGATTGTAATGTAAACTTCTGCTTCCTTTCAGAACATTTCGGTCTCACCGAAAGAGCGAATCGGTCCCACCGAAGTTTACTCCGACCAACTCTCCGTTAGCTAATTACCAAAATAGGTCTCACCGAGTTTATGTAATCGGTCTCACCGAGATTACATTATGCCCTAACCCTAACCATATCGGTCCTACCGAGATGCAAGTCGATCCCACCAAAACCCTAACGGTCACTAGGTTTACTAAAATCAGTCGACCGAGTTTGTTGATTCGGTCCCACCGAGATTGGTAAATTGTGTGTAACGTTAGATTTTGTGTGGAGGCTATATATACCCTCCACCTCCTCTTCATTCGTGGAGAGAGCCATCGAACAAACCTACACTTCCAACTTACCATTTCTGAGAGAGAGCCACCTACTCATGTGTTGAGACCAAGATATTCCATTCCTACCATATGAATCTTGATCTCTAGCCTTCCCCAATTTGCTTTCCACTCAAATCTTCTTTCCACCAGATCCAAATCCTATGAGAGAGAGTTGAGGGTTGGGGAGACTATCATTTGAAGCACAAGAGCAAGGAGTTCATCATCAACGCACCATTTGTTACTTCTTGAGAGTGGTGTCTCCTAGATTGGCTAGGTGTCACTTGGGAGCCTCCGACAAGATTGTGGAGTTGAACCAAGGAGTTTGTAAGGGCAAGGAGATCGCCTACTTCGTGAAGATCTACCGCTAGTGAGGCAAGTCCTTCGTGGGCGACGGCCATGGTGGGATAGACAAGGTTGCTACTTCGTGGACCCTTCGTGGGTGGAGCCTCCGTGGACTCACAAGAACTGCTACCCTTCATGGGTTGAAGTCTCCATCAACGTGGAGGTACGATAGCACCACCTATCGGAACCACGCCAAAACATCCGTGTCTCCAATTGCGTTTGAATCCTCCAAACCCTTCCCTTTACTTTCTTGCAAGTTGCATGCTTTAATTTCCGCAGCTCATACACTCTTTGCATGCTTTCTTGAATTGTGTGATGATTGCTTGACTTGTCCTAAGATAGCTAAAATCTGCCAAACTCTAAAACTAGGAAAAGGCTAAGTTTTTAATTGGTCAAGTAGTCTAATCACCCCCCCCCTCTAGACATACTTCAAGGTCCTACATTAGGGCATAACGTAATCTCGGTGAGACTGATTACACAAACTCGGTGAGACCGATTTTGGTAATTAGCTAACCAGAGAGTTGGTCAGGTAAACTCGCTGGGACCGATTCGCTCTTTCGGTGAGACCAAAACATTACGAAAGGGAAACAGAAAGTTTACAAAGGTAATCTCGGTGGGACCGATCCGCTCTTTCAAAGGAGACCGAAAAGTTACTAAAAGGAAACAGAGAGATTACAATCCCATCTTGGTGAGACCGAGATCCCTATCGGTAGAACCGATTTGCCTAGGGTTTGTGGCAGTGGCTATGACATTTGGAATCGGTGGCGCCGGATAGGAAGAATCGGTGAGACCGATTTTGGCTTTAGGTTTAGGTCATATGTGGATGTGAGAAAGTTGCTGAGGGTTTTGGAGCATATCACTAAGCACATGAAGCAAGAGGCTCATTAAGCAACACCTCATCCCTCCTTGATAGTATTGGCTTTTCCTATAGGCTCAATGTGATCTTGAATCACTAAAATATAAAATGAAGAGTCTTGAGCTTTTGAGCTTGAGCCAATCCTTTGTCATTAGCATTTTGAGGGATCCACTTTCATCATCCATGCCATGCCATTCATTGAGCTTTCCTGAAATGTTCATCTTGGAATAGCATTAGCTCAATGAGCTATATGTTGTTATGAATTACCAAAACCACCTAGGGATAGTTGCACTTTCACCACGACACTCAACGACGCAACCGAGCTGGTGAGATCCTGCGAGGCCTACTAGTTCCATGCCAAGCAAATCCATCAGCCCGCTCAGGGCCTCCAAACTATCCCACTCTCGTGGTCGTTTGTGGTCTGGGGACTGGATATCCTGGGTCCATTCCCTCGAGCGCCAGGGGGCTACCACTACCTCTACGTCGCCATCGACAAGTTCACCAAGTGGGCGGAGGTGGAAGCCGTCCGCATCATCTCAGCTCGCTCCGCAATCAAGTTTGTCAAGGGCCTCATGAGCCGGTTCGGAGTCCCTAATCGCATCATCACTGACAACGGCTTGGAGTTCACTAACAATCTCTTCAAAACATATTGTGTTAATCTTGGAACGCAGATATGCTACGCCTCAGTGGCACACCCTAGAAGCAACGGCCAAGCTGAGCGCGCCAACGTGGAGGTCTTGAGAGGCCTCAAGACAAGAACCTTCAAGAAGAAGCTCGAGGCCTGCGGCAGGGGCCGGCACGACGAGCTCCAGTCTGCGCTTTGGTCCATCCGCACCGCCGCCACCAAGCCAACGGGCGAGACTCCGTTCTTCCTCATCTACGGAGCTGAAGCGGTCATGAGGTCAAGCATCACTCCGCGCAGGTCCTGGCGTTTGACGAGGCACGTCAGGACGCCATGCAGGGGATGGTCCTCGTTCTGGGGGAGGAACACCGCCGCCAAGCCTCGCTCCGTGCGGCAAGGTACCAGCAGGCACTGCGGCGGTACCACTGCCGCAGCGTCCGCTCTAGGGCGCTCGAGGTGGGCGATCTCGTCCTGAGGCAGGTGCTTTCTAGGGAAGGGCAGCATAAGCTCTCACCCATGTGGGACAACCTGTTTAGGATTGCCCGCGTCTCCAGTCCTGGCGCTGTGCGCCTGGATACGCAGGACGAGATCCCATCCAGAACGCTTGGAACATCCAGCACCTCCGGAAGTTCTACCCATGAAGCAAGGCCCAGTTCCTGTGAAGGTCTCCGCTCGTGACACTCTCACATAATAATGGGTGGGTTTGTACACGCTCCGGAGTCTCCGGAGTGCTGCCCTCGGGCCTTGGGGGCTCCCTCCCACATCCCAGTGGCAGCACTTAGCTCCGTGCTGGTGAGAAGACTAGACTAGGTGACGGACGCGGATGTTCATTTGCTTTCCGTAGCTGGTTTGCAACCTTTTAATGAAATTTGGAGTTCTGGTGTTTCTCTATTGCTTGGTTGAGTTCCCCTCTCTTTTACTTCTTCGCTCGCTTCTTTGTCTTGCGCCAGGGAGGACGACAGTTGCCCGACTGAGGGAGTCCTGGATTAGGGGGTATCCGGACAGCCGGACTATATCCTTTGGCCGGACTGTTGGACTATGAAGATACAAGATTGAAGACTTCGTCCCGTGTCCGGATGGGACTATCCTTGGCGTGGAAAGCAAGCTTGGCGATACGGATATGAAGATCTCCTCCCATTGTAACCAACTCTGTGTAACCCTAGCCCCCTCCGGTTTAGCCTCTACGATCTTGTGGTAGATCAACTCTTGTACTAGTCATATCATCAAGATCAATCAAGTAGGAAGTAGGGTATTACCTCCATTGAGAAGGCCCGAACCTGGGTAAACATCGTGTCCCCTGCCTCCTGTTACCATCCGCCTTAGACGCATAGTTCGGGATCCCCTACCCGAGATCCGCCGGTTTTGACACCGACATTGGTGCTTTCACTGAGAGTTCCATTGTGCCGTCGCTATAAGGTTTGATGGCCCCTTCGATCATCGGTAACGATGGAGTCCAGGGTGAGGTCTTCCTCCCCGGACAGATCTTTGTATTCGGCGGCTTGGCACTGTGGGCCAACTCGTTTGGCCATCTGGAGCAGATCAAAAGGTACGGCCCTGGCCATCAGGTCAGGTTCGGAAACTTGAATTACACTGCCGACATCCGTGGAGACTTGATCTTCGACGGATTCGAGCCCATGCTAGGTGTGCCGCACGATCACGACGAGCATGATATAGCTCTACCGTCGGACAGTGTTCGGGAGATCACATCGGCAACTGCTCCGGCCTTCAACCCGGGGCAAATTGCGCCATCCGAGGATGGGCGGATAGACCCCGCCTTGGAGGCTGCACTCTCAGCGGCGATAGAGCCGGATACTGACCTTACTCCTCACGAGAGCCGTGACGCCGAACCACTGGATCCGTCTCCGGCCACGGACTCTGAACCGCCTGCGTCCATGCCTATCGAATCCGATGGGGCGCCGATCATGGAGTTCACCTCCGCGGATATCTTTCAGCACTCGCCCTCCGGCGATGTACTGAACTCGTTAAGGTCTCTCTCCCTATCAGGAGAACCTTGGCCGAACTATGTCCGGCTAGAATGGGATGCGGATGACGGAGAAATTCACTCCCCACCCACCACCCACTTAGTAGCCACCATCGATGATTTAACCGACATGCTCGACTTCGACTCCGGAGACATCGATGGAATGGACAACGATGAAGGAGACGAACAGGAACCACTGCCCACGGGGCACTGGACCGCCACCTCATCATATGATATATATGGTGGATACACCCAAAGAAGGCAATGGCGACAAGACAACGGAGGATGACCCCTCCAAGAAGCAACCCAAGCGCCGGCGTCAGCCGCGCCGCTCAAAGTCTCACCACAGCAAAAGCAGTGATACTGGCACTGGAGATAACAGTACTCCAGACATTGCCGAGGATGATGACAATCCCCTCCAGCACGATCTAGAGCCGGAGGATGGACAAGCCAACCCTCCTAAGCGAGCGGCAGAGGGAGAAGCGTAGGATGACAATTACATGCCTCTCTCCGAAGACGAAGTGAGCCTCGATGATGAAGAATTTGTCGTGCCTGAGGATCCCATCGAGCAGGAGCACTTTAAGCGCCGGCTTATAGCCACAGCAAACATCCTGAAGAAAAAACAGCAACAGCTTTGAGCTGATCAGGATTTGCTAGCAGACAGATGGACAGAAGTCCTTGCGGCCGAGGAATATGAACTCGAACGCCCTTCCAAGGGTTACCCAAAGCGCAGGTTGCTACCCCGAATTGAGGAGGAAGCATTGAAATCTACATCACCAGTGTACGATGTGGCTGATTGGCCACCTCGTGGCCGAGATAGAGAGGCATTCCAGCCTGAAAATCAGCCTGCACCCCACCGCCATTCAAACAAAAACAACAAGGCACCGGGAAACAAGCGAGACCTGCGAGACGTATTGGAAGACAGGGCAAGACACGCAAGATCGATCTACGGATCACGAGGGCACGCCCCTACGCGGGACGGTGACCGCCATGCCGGATACAGTAAAAGAAAATCTGGCCGGGCCGAATACAGCAGGCAAGACTCATATGAGTTGCGTCGCGATATAGCCCAGCACAGAGGTGCAGCACACCCCCTATGCTTCACTGACGAAGTAATGGAGCATGAATTCCCAGAGGGTTTTAAACCCGTAAATATTGAATCATATGATGGTACAACAGATCCCGCGGTATGGATCAAGGACTTCCTCCTCGACATCCACATGGCCCGCGGTGATGATCTACATGCCATCAAGTACCTCCCGTTAAAACTCAAAGGACCAGCTCAACATTGGCTGAATAGCTTGCCAACAGACTCCATTGGCTGTTGGGAGGATCTGGAAGATGCATTCCTCGACAACTTCCAGGGCACTTACGTGCGACCACCAGATGCCGATGACTTGAGCCACATAATTCAGCAGCCAGGGGAATCGGCCAGGCAATTCTGGACACAGTTCCTAACAAAGAAAAATCAAATTGTCGACTGTCCGGATGCAGAGGCCTTAGCGGCATTTAAGCACAACACCCGTGACGAGTGGCGTACCCGGCACCTCGGCCAGGAAAAGCCAAAGCCTATGGCAGCCCTCGCGACACTCATGACCCGCTTTTGCGCGGGAGAGGATAGCTGGCTGGCTCACAGAAACAACATATCAAAGAACCTCGGCACTTCAGATACCAAGGACAGTAACGGCAGGCCACGTCTGTCACAGCCCTAGTTTACCCTTTGCTTGTCCTTGCATGATCATCATGCCTAAATTCTGAAATTTGAATTGAGGGAATTTTCAAAGCCTCAGAAACCTTATAAAATAATCAACATTTAATTCTCATCAAATGAGTCCAAAGAAATGTTCCTGTTACTCTGTGAAAATATTGGTAAGAGGTAAAATTCAAACCAATATTTTTGGAATCACAGAAATATTTATTTTTGGGCCTTTGACTTAAATCAATAACATATTTGAGTTGAATTTATTTCTGTTATATAAGAAATAAAGTTCAAATATTTTGTAAGTTTCTTGTGACCTTGGACTAGTTTCTGAGCTCACATAACAATTTACAGAAAGTTCAAAAATGATGTGATGTTTTAAATCAGATCAAAACCAATTGCAGAAAATAGAAAACATTAATAAATAGAAAACCAAAGAGAGAGAACAGAAACTTACCTGGGCCAACTTACCTGTGCAGCCCACCTGGCCCAGCACTGTGGCTGAGGCCCAGCCCAACTCCCACCGTCTTCAATCTCTGCCAGTGGGCAGAGGCGTGTCGACGCGCATGCGCCCGAGCCCCACCTCCTTCTTCCACCTGGGGCCCCGATCCTTCCCTCGTTGCCGCTCTGGACCCCTCTCTCCTCTCCCTCACTCGCTGCTCTCCCTCCTCTCCTCTGTTCCCTCTCCCCCGCCCGGACCGAACGTGTCCGTTGCCACCGTCCGAAACCACCACGGCCACAGCCACCTCCTCGCCTCTCCGAGCTATCCCCGAGGTCTGCCGTGACACCCTCTTCCTCATCGCCGAGTCACATGACGCAGGGAGCCCCATGACGTCGTCCTCGAGCTCGCCATCACCCTCTGCATCCGACAGCCGCCGTCCTCGATTCGCCGTCGTCAGCACCTCCCCCGAGCCGCTGAGCCTACCCGTTGACCCGCCGTGAGCTCCTGGTCTGAACCCCTCTCTTCCCCATGTCTATTTCGTCCCCTAACTAGCTTTCCCACCATGGCCGATCGTCGCCGTCCACCATGGCCGGCAAGTTCTGCGCTCCCGAGCTCTTCCGCTCGCAGCCGAGCATACCAACGCACTCAGTGCGTTTGCAGGATCCCAAAACACCCAACCGCCGCTCCTACAGTGCTCTGTGGCGTCGTTTTGGTCGATGCCCGAACTCCGGCAGCCGCCGCGTGCTCCACCCCGGCGAGCTCCGGCCACCCCGCGCCCTCTCGTGTGCCTCCCCTAGATGCGCGTGAGCAAGGGCAATCCTCGGGTGCCCTTGGCTTGGCCCAACACCACCCATAGCGCCACTCCGGCGAGCTCCCGCCGCGGTTTTGGTCATCGCCGGCCAAACTCCGGCGAAATTGACGTGTCCGGCTTAATTAGCCACTAACCACCCTGTTTAGTTTAACACTAGACACTGACATGTGGGCCCGGCTACTGACAGAATTAGTTTAGGATTAATCTATGTCAAATAACCCTGTTTAACCTCCTGTGTCATTGACTAGTGGGCCCTACTGGTCAGGTTTGACTTGGAGGTGCCCAGTTGACCAGCTGACGTCACAGTGGCGCAGTGCTGACGCAATAACTCATATTCTGGTTTTAACTTAATTTAGAAATTGCAGAAATTTGTATAAACTTCAAAAATTCATAGTAATTCAACCGTATCTCCAAATGAATTAAATTATATATGAAAAATGATCAGAAAAATCCAATATATCCATCTATACTGGTTTCATGCATGTTAGAACAATTTATGACTACTGTTTAGGACAAATGGAATGAATGGCATTTAAATAACCACATGTGGAGTTTGAATTTGAATCTTAGATTCAAACCAACTTCATTTAACCTGCTTCTAGTTGCATTAGCTCAAACCACATCATATTGCCATGTCATGATCATGCATCATATTGGGCATTGCATCGATTGTGTTCTTCCTTGTTTGCCAGTATTTGTCCCCTCTCGATAGACATGGTTCCGACGATGAGTTCGATGACACCGATGAAGAACTATACTATCTTCAGAAGTGCCAGGCAAGCAAAACCCCCTTGTTCATTCCGATACAATCCCACACTCTCGCTCCTGCTCTCTTTTACTGCATTAGGACAACAACGATTCAACTATTACATGCTGCGGTAGTTGAACCCCTTTCCTCTGCATGACCTGTCATTGCCACAGTAAACAGATGAAACCCACTAGCATGAGTAGGAGTTGTTTGAGCCCTGATGTGCCTACTCATTCATGCTTGTTTGTCATGCCTGCTACTGCTTAGAGTTGAGTCAGGTCTAATTCATCGGGGATGAATTGGAGGTGTGTAAACATGTCCTACTGTGTGTGAGCTAAGTGTGTGAACGCAATTTGGTAAAGGTAGCGGTGAGAGGCCATGTAGGAGTACATGGTGGGTTGTCTCATTGAAGCCGTCCTCAGGAACTGAGTTATGTGTTTGTGATCCATGAAACAGTTACTACCACGCATTGGGCCCGAAACCAATGGACCCTCTCGGCTTCTTGATCACCCTTGTCCTCTGTCCAGGAGTTGCAAGTAGTTTCTGGTGTTTGTAGTATGCCAGAGGCCGTGGGAAGCGCTGACCCGAGGGGTGGGCTGTGATGCGGTAGGCATGTGGCACGGTGTACCGGGCGCCCGTTTGGTGTCTCGGGAACCCTGCACACATCGTTCGGGGCTGTATGTGGAAACCTCGGCCGGACTCCCTGCGGATGGAACCTGAATAGGCAATAAACCTGGACTAGAGACTTGAGTGTTTAGGTAGGCCGTGGCCGACACCCTTGTTGGGCTTCCGCTTGAAGGTTGCCGAGTACATGTCATGTAAACGGCGGTAAGTGGTGAGAGCGTGTGTGAAGAAGTACACCCCTGCAGGGTTAACATCATCTATTCGAATACCGTGTCCGCGGTAAAGGACTTCTGGGTTGCCTATAACAGTTCATAGATAACTTGAAGTGGATACTCTAGAACTCGCAAGATAAGCGTGAGTGCTATGGATGGCGTTTCTCGTAGGTTGACGGGAGCGGATCCATAGTGGTGTATTGCATGGTGAATATGTGGACTCGTGTGTGCCACCTCAAAAGAGTTGCTTGCAGTCGTAGTTCAGGTTAGCCACTGAGTCAAAGCTGGCTTGCTGCAGTTAAACTCCACTACCCCCTTTGTTGATACAGATGCATATGTAGTTAGTTCTGATGTAAGTCTTGTTGGGTACATTTGCACTCACGTTTGCCTATTTTATGTTTTTGCAGAGAGACGTCAGTCTCGCTAGTAGTTCCATGTGGACTTCGACGTTTAGCTTGTTACCTCAGCTACGATCTTGTGCCCTCGGCAGGATCTGCTAGATAGTCAGGCTTCTCAGCCTTTTTCATTTGTAGATGTCTGTACTCAGACATGTTAAGCTTCCGAATGTGCTTGTTGCTTGTATGCTCTGAATGTTGGGTCATGAGACCCAGGTTTGTAATATCTCGCTCCTTGGAGCCTATTGAATAAATACTTTGAGTCGTAGAGTTATGTTGTGATGCCATGTTATATTTACACATATCGAGCATATTGTGTGTATCATTGAAATGCTTGGTATGTGTGGGGTCCGACAACCTAGTTTTTTTATCCTTGGTAGCCTCTCTTACGGGGAAATGTAGTCTTGTGCTTCCATGAGCCATAGTAGTCCGCTACAGCCCGGTTCACCGGAGTCCTGCTAGCCCAGCACTACTGTTCCGGAACACTTGACTGGCCGGCATGTGATTCACTTTGTTCATGTGTCTGTCCCTTCAGGGAAGTGTCACGCGGTGACATCCGGAGTCCTGCCTAGCCTGCTACAGCCCGGTTCACCGGAGTCCTGTTAGCCCAGTGCTACAACCCGGATTCGCACGCTGCTGACCGACATGCTCGATGTTGATTCATGTATGCCTGTCCCCGTAAGTTAGTGCCACTTTGGCTTCATGACTAGTCATGTCAGCCCGGGTTCTCTGTCATATGGATGCTAGCGACACTATCATATACGTGATCCAAAAGGCGCAAACGGTCCCGGGCCATGGTAAGGCGACACCCGTGGGAATACCGTGTGTGAGGCCGCAAAGTGATATGAGGTGTTACCGACTAGATTGATGTGACTTGGAATCGGGGTCCTGACAACTTTGCAGCAAACACAAGCGCCGCAACAACGACGATAACGCCGAGGATACTGCCGGATTCAGAGGCTCTAAACCCGATCAGCGGAAAAAGCCATTCAAGAGAAGCACTCCGGGCCCGTCCAGTCTGGACCGCATACTCGATCGTTCGTGTCAAATACATGGCACCCCCGATAAGCCAGCCAATCACACCAACAGAGAATGCTGGGTGTTCAAGCAGGCCGGCAAGCTAAATGCAGAAAACAAGGACAAGGGGCTGCACAGCGATGACGAGGAGGAGCCACGGCCGCCGAACACGGGAGGACAGAAGAGGTTCCCCCGCAAGTGAGGACGGTGAACATGATATACGCAACCCACATCCCAAAGAGGGAACGCAAGTGTGCACTAAGGGATGTATATGCAATGGAGCCAGTCGCCCCAAAGTTCAACCCATGGTCCTCTTGTTTGATCACCTTCGATCGCAGGGACCACCCCACTAGTATCCGTCATGGCGGATCTTCCGCATTGGTCTTAGACCCCATAGTTCACGGATTTCACCTCACTCGAGTCCTCATGGACGGCGGCAGCAGCCTGAACCTGCTCTATCAGGATACAATGCGCAAAATGGGTATAGACCCCTCAAGTATCAAACCCACAAAAACGACCTTTAAAGGCGCTATCCAGTGTAGAGGCCCATTGTATGGGCTCAATTACACCGAAGTGGTCTTCGGTCTCGGACAACTTCCGAAGCGAAGAGTTAATCTTCGATATCGCCCCGCTCAGCGGGCTATCACGCACCGCCGGGCGAACCGTGATTTGCAAGATTCAATGCGGTACCGCATTACGCATAACTCAAGCTCAAGATGCCAGGACCCACGGGGGTCATCACAGTCAATGGAAACACAGAGCGCTCGCTCCGTACGGAGGATCACACTGCGGCCCTCGCAACAGAGGAACAAAGCAGCCTTTTAAGGCAATCTGCCAGTCCGGCGATAAATCCCCCGGACACCGTCAAGCGCGTCCGGAGTAACCTGCAGCAGGATCACCTGGCACGTTCAGAGCTCGCCTAGCAATTCGGCCCCCGCCCTAGTCTCAGTCGAACAGCGAGATTCGCGCAGCGCGTACATAATTACGCATTGAAAATACCATAGGTGTAGGCGGGGGCACGATCATGGCAGGTCCCAAAATGCAGCTCAACCGCACTAGGGGCTTACTACCTTTATCATTCTCTCTCTTTCAGGACTTTACTATCTGGAAGCCCTATCCGGCAGTACGATTGCCAGACACGTGACACAACATCCAAGGAGGCAGGAAGCTACGCCGTACAATGGAATCCCCAGGTGGTCTCTGATAACGAGTTAAATACCTACTTTAAGATACTAGTCCACAGCTTGCCCTTGGCGGGACATGTCAAATAGTCCTATTTTTTGCTTACCGCACTACTTGTATCAGTATGCTTCGACGCATTTCTTGAATAAACAATCCATAGCACTAGTCTATTATCGCATTCTATATTCCTTTTTTTATATATGTTCATTTATGACAATCAGCACCCGTACACTATGGTACGGCCAATACGCTAGGGGCTTCCATATACCCCATAATACGGTGTGAGAAGTCCGAACACTTTCGACAGTGCGGCACCCCGAACTTATAGCATTATATGCATCAGCTCCGAATCATGTCTTGGGTCAATAGTTGGGTTTGCCTGGCTCCCATGTTTTGGTGCATTACGTTCCGCTATATCGGCTAAGGTAGCACTGGGAGAACTACTGCGATTGTGCCCCGGTTCTTCCGGCCGAGCACCTTAGTAGAGAAAGCTAAAACTGATTGTTATGATAAGGTGAGAGCTGGTCACTGTTCGAGAAGTCTCAAGTCCCTAAAGACTTTTTCCGCTTCGGGCGAGGAGTCGGCCTTGTCTGACTTAGGCGTGAATACTATGGGCTTCGCCAAAATTTAAAATTGTAGACTTCTATGGCTAAGTGAGAGTGATAAAGCATTATAGTCCGATTGCCTAGTTCGTTGCGCTGAGCACCTCCCTCGAAGCACCCAAAAATGGGAGAAAGGGTGCTCAGGTTTATCCCGAACACCTCCGAATTAGTTGCGTGGGGGCAGAAGCCGACGACTAGCCAACTCTCAGATTTATAAATGGCCACACAGAAGGTAATATTTTAAATAAAAAAGCATTGCATTGCGCACATGGCCTAGTTTTCATATTACAGGATCACGCGAGCAAGTTCATTAAAAAATTACATCTTTGGTGCACTCCTCCGCCACAAGGCGGGCACCCTTCAGGACACCTTCATAATACATCTCGGGGTGGCGATGATCCTTGCCCTGCGGCGGCCCCTCCTTCACCAGCTTCTCGATGTTCATCTTGGCCCAGTGCACTTTCGCACGGGAAAAGCCCTGCGCGCACCTTCGATGCAGACGGACCGCTTGATGACTTCCAGCCGTGGGCAGGCATCCACAAGCCGCCTCACCAGGCTGAAGTAGTTGTTCGGCAGGGGCTCGCCAGGCCACAGCCGGACTATGAGCCCTTTTATGGCCTGTTCGGCGGCCTTGTGAAGCTCGACCAGTTCTTTCAGCTGGTCGCTCAAGGGCACCGGGTGTTCGGTCCCAGTATACTGAGACCAGAACAACTTCTCCGTCGAGCTCCCCTCCTCGGCCCGGTTGAACTCCGCGGCGTCAGACACACTGCAGGGCAGATCTGCGAACTCTCCTGGATAGCTCTGAACTCGGGTAAGTAAAAAGAAATTTTCTTTCACATGTTTTCTTTGCATAATGAATGCCTTACCCGCTGCTATCTTCTTAACCGCCTCAACCTCCTAGAGGGCTTTTTGCGCTTTGGCCTTGGCATGTTTTGCGCTGTCAAGTGCCCTTGCAAGCTCGAACTCTCGCGTCTTAGAGTCAAGCTCCAAGGCCTCGTGTTTCTTGACGAGAGCCTGGAGATCTTGTTGCACCTCGCCCACTCGGGCCTCTTGTTTCTCTCGCTCGGTGCGCTCCTGGGCCGCTTTGTTTTCAGCCCTCGGCCAACGCCTTCTCCAGGGTCGCCACTTAGGTCGTGGCCCCTGGTACATTCATGATGATCCAATTATTCTGCAAACATTTCCTTTTTCATATAGACAACGTCTTGCTTACCTTTGTTCTCCTCGAGCAGCCTCTTGGCAACGCCGAGTTCTTCCTTGGACCGCTCGAGGTGCTGCTTCAGGGCGGCAACCTCCGCAGTACGTGCGGCAGCGGCCAGCAGTGAAGCCTGCATACGCATATAGACATATTTGGATTAGACTCCTGCAGCTACTATTTGATCCTCCATTTGGCTTTTCTTCACGAACAACGAACAGAGCATCAGGGGCTACTGTCTATGCGGTAATATTTTCCTATATTTTGATTACTCACCTCAAAGCCTGTTAGGAGGCTGGCACAGGCTACGGTCAGTCTGCTCTTGGCGGACTGAACCTTCTCGATCACCGCACTCATGACAGTGCGGTGCTCTTTGTCGATGGAAGCGCTGCAAAGCAATTCCAGCAAGTTGTCCGGCGCCTCTGGATGCACAGAGGTCACCGGCACAGGCGGCTTGCCCCTCTTAAACGAGGGGCCGCCTGCTGGAGCCCGGGAGCATTGGTGGTTCTAGTGTGGTGTTCGGCTGAGGGCCGAACTTGGAGCCCGTGGGAGTCTTGCTCCCTCTACGCCCAGCATCTGGAAGGTCGCCTTGAGGCGCCTCCAGGGCTACCTCCCCTCGGCTTGGTGCCCTTTGAGACAACACCTCGACGTTGTCCGTAGGGCGAGGGGAGGAGGCGGTCGGAAGTGAATCACTATTCATATCCGACAGGTCCAAACAAACCGTCCGACGAAGATACGTCGATACGGGCTCGGGACGGACTTCATAATCATGTTCGACGTAAGGAGAAGCAGTGCGGTAAAAGCATACCATTAATTTCTCTGGTATCTGAATACTTACGACTTCGCCAGGGGCTTGTCCCTAGGCAACCACTCGTCTTCGCTATGAGCGGCGGTCGTAGAACAGTCCGGAAGAATAGTCCTTCCCTTCTTGGAAGCTTCGGCCTCCCCGGTTGGGGCGGCCTTCCTATTCCTTTCTCCCCCGGCTGGAGGGGAAGAACCTTCATCTTCCTCCGCCTCGTCTTCATGGGAGGAGTGTGTCTCGGAGTTTTCGGACGATGAGTCCGATGTCACCTGGCGCTGGAGACCCTTTCGGGTCCCCGCGGCCTTCTTCTTGCTCTTCCTCTCCGGCACCTCATAAGGTACCAGAGTCAGCATCTCCGTCAGGAGAGCGTCGGCTAGATCTTCGGGCAGGGGGGCCGGGCAGTCAATCTGCTCTGCTGTCTCCACCCAGTCCTGTAAAAGGCATGGGAGCTTAGATCCCGCACATGATTAAACTAGGGAAAATAAAATACCCTAGAAGGTGTAGTGAACTTACCGGATTCGCAGGCGCTTCGCACTAAGTCCACGGTCCTCGGTAAGGGAAGGAGGTACCTCGACGCCCTTGAACAACACCCTCCAGACATCTTTGTGCGTCATGTCGAAGAGCTCGCGCAACGTCTGGTGCTGGGCCGGGTCAAGCTCCCACAAATTGAATGCCCGTCGTTGACACGGGAGGATCCGGCGGAAGAGCATGACCTGGACCACATTGACAAGCTTGAGTTTCTTGTTTATCATGTTTCGGATACATTTCTGGAGTCCGGTCAGCTCCACTGGTGGACCCCAGGACAGGCCCTTCTCCTTCCAGGAGGTGAGCCGCGTGGGGATTCCGGATCTGAACTCGAGGGCCGCCACCCAATTGGTGTCGCGCGGCTCGGTGATGTAGAACCACCCCGATTGCCACCCCTTTATGGTCTCCACATAGGAGCTCTCGAGCCATGTGACATTGGGCATTTTGCCCATCATGGCGCCTCCGCATTCCGCTTGCTGACCGCGCACCACCTTCGGTTTTACATTGAAGGTCTTCAGCCACAGGCCAAAGTGGGGCCGGATGCGGAGGAAGGCCTCGCACACGACGATAAACGCTGAGATGTTGAGGATGAAGTTCGGGGCCAGATCATGGAAGTCCAGCCCGTAGTAGAACATGAGGCCGCAGACGAACGGGTGAAGAGGAAATCCCAGTCCACGAACGAAGTGGGTAAGGAAAACTACCCTCTTGTAAGGTTCCGGGGTAGGGACGATCTGCCCCGCGTTGGGCAGCCGGTGCGCGCTATTCGCGGGAAAGTATCCGGCTCCCCGCAGCTTCTCGATGTCCTCCTCCGTGACAGAGGATTTCATCCACTTGCCTCCCGCTCCGGACATGATTGGAGCGGTGTGAGGAGAAAGGTGCAAACATGGGTGTTGGAGCTCGAGTGCGCGAGAATGGATGAGCTAGGAGGAAGGTGTGGGTGAAAGAAGGTGAACTCTTATCCCTTTATATAGGCGGACGAAACTATACGCCCCCACTAGCCTGGTAAAACCCGCTTATTCCCCAAGCGCCGTAATTGATGGAGCGGTTGGGTTACCCATGCCCGTATTGATGAGAATCCCGCGATAAGGGGAAACGATCTCTGCTTCGACAAGACGTGCCTGAGGAACCGCCTCGCGATATGCGCCAAGGCTGGTTGAGAAAAACGGTTCGAATAATGACCGGGTCGTGGTATGATGTCATGATATCAAGCATGTCAGCAGATTGGATTTGTAGAAATATTATTCTCTCTACGGTGGTATGTGGAACTTGTTTTGCAGAGCCGGACACTATCCTTGTGTTCAAAATCTTCTATGGAGTATTCGGAGGAGGAACCCGCCTTGCAATGCCGAAGACAATCTGCGCGCCGGACTCATCGTCATTCAAGCCTGGTTCAGGGGCTACTGAGGGAGTCCTGGATTAGCGGGTATCCGGACAGCCGGACTATATCCTTTGGCCGGACTGTTGGACTATGAAGATACAAGATTGAAGACTTCGTCCCGTGTTCGGATGGGACTCTCCTTGGTGTGGAAAGCAAGCTTGGCGATACGGATATGAAGATCTCCTCCCATTGTAACCGACTCTGTGTAACCCTAGCCCCCTCCGGTGTCTATATAAACCGGAGGGTTTAGTCCGTAGGACAACAACAATCATACCATAGGATAGCTTCTAGGGTTTATCCTCTATGATCTCGTGGTAGATCAACTCTTGTACTACTCATATCGTCAAGATCAATCAAGCAGGAAGTAGGGTATTACCTCCATTGAGAGGGCATGAACCTGGGTAAACATCCTGTCCCCTGCCTCCTGTTACCATCCGCCTTAGACGCATAGTTCGGGACCCCCCTACCCGAGATCCGCCGGTTTTGACTCCGACACCGACGCTCTCCCTCGTGCGCCTCGCACGGGGGCTGGGCAGGTGTGTGCATGCGCTGGGTTAGCCTAAACCACGGACACACGTCGCCAAAGTCCTGCCACCCCAGATCTTCGGCTCCCTTGATCTTCGTGAGGCGCCCTCGAACGAGCTCGTGATTGGTGCACCCTCCTAAGTCCGTGCCCCACGGGTACCGTGATGCGGTGCACTAAGCCATGATTAGCCCATGCCCGAGGGCCCGCGCAAGGAGGAAGAAGGCACCCGACAGATGTCCTATCAATTTTTGCAATTTTGCGACACCTCCCGAGGTCTGCGGCTCCCGAGTCGGCAACAAGGGGGCCTCACCAGATGCCAGAAGGCGCGTCCTCACGAGACGGGAAACTACCACGAGCGTATAAAGCTAAGTCACCCCTTTTACATCTACGTGGAGCATGAACAACGTCGGAGTAATAAGCATAACATAATAGCATAAAAGTCACAGTTCATTACACGCCCCAGCAGGGCCATCTACTTTTTTCAAAATGCAGGAAGAAAGGAAAAGCCAAACAAAAGCGGCTCGCACGACCGGGGCGGCTCACGAGGCCCGGCCCCGAAGGCCTCCCGGACTCAGCTGAGTCTGAAACCCTCTCGTGTTTCACCGCCGCATGGCGGCGGGACGACCCGCCGCCGTCTTCGAAGCGAGCCCGGCGGATTGCGGCTGGTCGTAGCTGCCGCTTCTTGTGCTCTCACTGGCGGAGAAGCTGTCGCCACTGGGCGAACTGTGGCCGTCGCCAAGGGCAGGTTCACCCTCAGCCTCGTCACGGCCGTCGCCCAGGCCGAGCTCATCATCGCCGCTGCTGTCTTCAGGTCAGCACCCTGCACGACGACCGTCTTCCCCAAACACCCTCATGAAGAGGGTCGCGGCGCCATCGTACTTGAACTCGAGGGTGCGCCTCCTGCTCAGACCATGCGTGCGGGCAAACGTCTACCAGCCGCGAGCCAGGGCCACATTGCCCACGACGGAGACCTCCACCGCAACCCATGAGGCCTTGCTGCAGCAACCGTCGGCCTGTAGCTAGAGGCCGTCAAGACCCCCGGCCGGCAGCTCGCTGACAAAGGAACGCCGAAGCTGGAGCCAGGTGCTAGCCGGACTCTCCGACCACACGAAGAACTCCGGGAGCCCCTCCGCCGAATGGAAGCACGGTCGGGGAGGCCGGGCAATCACAGCACGCCTCCGTTCGGCGCAAGGGCTGCTCCGCCTAGAGCGTCCCCTGCCATGGGAGGAGACACCTCTACGGCCGCCGAGGACGACGCTGGTCCCCGAAGGAGTGCGACCGCGCCCCCGAGGAGCCATAGCGGGGGTCGTGGCGTGCTTATGGGGACTGCCTCACCCCCTTTTGGGCGGTGGCAAGCTGGGCCCCTCCTGGCGAGCCATCCCCTTCACCGCGGCCGAGAACCTCTTCGTTGGTGCCATGGGACTGCAGTAAGGCGGCGAGGCGAGGAGGAAGAAGAAGAAGAAGGCGGCTTGAAGGAGGATATGAGCAACGGGGGCCTTGCCCTCCCCTCATTTATAGCCGGAAGAAGGCCAACCGCCGGCCTCCAGGATCGCAGCTAATGATGGTTTTCTTCTGCATGCAGCAGGGTCTCGTCAAGTCGTACGGTTGTCGTGACAGCGTGGGGAAGCGGAAGCGCCCACGTCCCATCAATCTCCATGCATCGATCAAGGCCGCAAGCGGTTGGGCCCCACGGCGCTCCGCACTTGCCCTTTGGCTTCGCCTCGAAGCCAAGCTCGAGCGTGCCTTGGGACCGGGGGCTACTGTCAGCGTTCTGGGACCGGGGGTGCCCAGACTTGCCTGACTGTGGCCTGCGAGCATGGCTCCGTTAATGGCCCGGTATGGTCCAGCTTCGGCAGCAACATCTTAAGACCCGCGTGAGGGGCCAAGCCTCACGAGGCCGACGATGCCAAGACCTCCCTGGGGGCAGCCTCACTAGGCTGTCTCCCGAGGAGCGGAGATATCTCTGCAAGGTGCACCTCGCGAGGTTCACGTGATGTAAGCCATGACGACCAAGGCCAGGCGGGTGCCAGCAGGCACAGTGTACCAGTTTCCTCTTTGGTGCTAAGGAGGCAAGCGCAGGAGCGGGGTCCCGTGGCATCAGGCAAAGGTTTCGACAATGGTGCAACAAGACCAAGACCAGCTGGATGGCAGGACGGAGGTCATCGCGGAGCCCACAACAGCGTCACCACCAGAGCCTTTGGCAGGCGAAGACTACTTTTGTCAGGATAGCTTGTACTAGTTGCCCCCCTTCAAACTTGGCCGTTGTGGAATCCCTTCCCGCCTAAACATTTGGGATGAGGACCAAGGCCACTATAAATAGGACCTAGCCACCACCGTAGCAAGCAGGTCGGAGGATCATTCAGACCATCCTCACACCCACCAGCTCATCGAGCCCAAGAACACCTCACCTCCTGAGGCTGCTCATCCACTGTACTAGTTCATCCTCAGCCCCTCGAGGCAATCCACCACACAGTGGAGTAGGGTATTACACCACAAGGTGGCCCGAACCAGTATAAACCCCTATGTCTGTCTGTTCTTCCGGTTGGTCGAGCTAGGCCGTGGGATCGTTGAGCGAGTGAGCTGAGGAGTGAGTGTTCTTCGTGCGCACCCCAGAGTTCAAAACTCTCAAGGGTCTGTGGAACCCATAATCCAACAAAATACAACTACCTATGTTCCTAAGTACAAGTATTTTTTTTAGAGATTTCAATATGAACTACATACAGATGTATATAGAATTATAGATATAGTTTAGATTAGAATCTAGATTCACTCATTTTGCTCCTTATGTAGTCTATATTGGAATCTCTAAAAATACTTATAATTTGGAATAGATGGTGTATAAGACATGGGATGCAGCTAACCTCGACGGCAAACAACAACATCGCCCATTGTAGCCATGTGTAAGTACATGGAAAGCCAATGTTAACTACAACAGGGTTAACATCCACCAAAAATAGCAAATGGTAATAAAACGGCAGCATCTGTAGTGATATCTTCATTGCGAAAGAGTAGCATGGTAGCAAAGGGATGGACTAAAAAATGGATACAACTGTTAATTGCAACAGGCTTACCAACATGCTAATTCATGTTTTGTAAGTTTGTAGCCATTGAAATAAACTCTTTAAAAATGGATACACCAGTTAATTACAACAGGCTTAATGGCCATTGAAATAGGTACTGATAAAAATGAAATTGGCACAGTTAAACATCACAAGGAAGGTGCTGCCAGAGCAGAGAATGGCCCAGTTGTCTATAAAAAGGTAGGGAAAGTAGCTAAAACGTGTTAGGCATGTTTACTAGAACATGCTTAATACATCGACCGTACAGAACATAGCCATTAATTACAACTGGTATTGGTAAGATTGAACTGGTGAGTACATACTTGGTAAGTCCTGAGAGGTAGTTGCTGGGGCACTTCATCTTGGCCCGAGCCCGCCAAAAGTCAGCGGCGGAGGAGGCGAGCTGTTCCTCCGGGTCGAAGGGTGGATCAGTGCCACTGACGTGTATACCTACAGGCAACCAGTAAATGGTATAAGTTAAACTGCAATTGCACAAATGATGTGAAATACTGTAAGACATGGGATGCAGCTAACCTCGATGGCAAACAACAGCATCAGCCGTTATGACCGTAAGTACATGGACAGGCATTTTAAGTACAACAGGGTTAGCATCCACTAAAAATATCAAATGGGCAGCATCTCTAGTGATATCCTGAGTCATGTATTGTCAGTTTGTTGCTGGTATTGGTGAAATTGAGCTGGACACGGTAATATTTGAACATCACACAGTGTGCAGTAGTGAAATAAATAAGGCACGAATATGCTTAATACATCAACCGTACAAATCATAGCCGTTGCAAGTGGTATTGGTAAGATTTAGCTGGTCAGATCTTACCTGTTAAGTCCCGGGGGTAGTCGCTAGGGCACTTCATCTGGTCCAGAGCCTGCACCATGTTGGCGGCGGCGGAGGCGAGGTGTTCCTCCGGGTCAACACGCACAGCGGCCATCGCGCCATGGACCACCATCAGCTCTTGGCGGTGGGGATTTGGAGGCATGAGGATGTTTCACAGGTGCCATTTAAGCAATCAGGTTGGGGCCGTGATAGAGATCGGTGAGTTACGTGACTGGATCCGAGTAGAATGTAAATGTGCTTGAAGCTGTGGTTGCGGCAGGGGTGGTTCGAGATGCCGGTAGGGTGAGGCGCGGAGGGGGGGATACTGAGGAAATTTGATGTGTGGGGATGTGGTTGGACGAATAAATTCTGAACGCCTAATGAAAACTTTGCTGCGAAACTTGAAACTTGGGCGGGGAAACACACAACACAGACGAAGCGCGTAAAATACTCGTGTGCAAGAAAACAGAATATTGTCAAATCCCGTCTCCAAAAAAATGTACACGTGTAGTTAATTTTTTTGGTCGATGGTATGCCTGGTTTATAAGGCACAGATAACTGACTTATGGATTATTAACGCAAAAAAACGTAGACGGGTACGGCATAAAAACCGTTTGTTTTGTGATCTTCTAATGGTTAACACAAAAAAACACACACAGGCACACATGTTAATCAATGCTCAAAGCCCTCAAAGGCTGCTCTTACCAACATTGTACATTAATACTACTAAATGAAAGTACTACTAGTAATTTGCTCTAATACAACAAACTTAAACTACTTCTCACATGCTGCCATCGGGGCATGCTGGCCAGACGCCGGCGCTCTCCTTCCCGGCCTTGTAGGTGGCAGCACACCGTGCTTCGATCTCCGCCAAGCTCTCCTCACCATGGCGTGCGGCCTCTTCTTTCTTGCGGCGGCGGGACTCTCTTTTCTTGACTGCTTTCTGCCATTTCTGCTCCTTCTGTGTGGCTTTCGCCGCCTCTAGATCCACCACCCATTCGGCCATGGCAGCCTCAAAGTCCGCCCATGTAACTGTGTGGCCGGCAGCGGCGATGAACTCGGCGCAGCGAGATGCCATCGCTTCCTTACCATGTGTGCGGTCACGGGAGGCGAGGAACGCGGTGCGGCGAAATGCCATTGCTTCCTTACCAGTTACTGTGCGCCGCGGTGCCATGGATGACGCCTGGAGAGAGCTCTGGGACGGAGGGGCCTGGCAACCGTACAGTGTGGAGGTATTCAAGAGCTCAACGACAAACGACAACAGAAATTTGGCTTCCCTTACAATTTTTCTCGTTCATTATCGCACACGGTTCATCTCCGTCGCTTCCGGAAACAGTGTGCGCTGAGCCCATTGTGTGTTGCGTTATGACTGGCTAGAACCCCAGCCACGCGGATCGCGTGTGTGCACTGTAGGATGCGTCACGATCGAACGGCTATCCACGTCCCTCACATCACACCCGTGCAGCTGTAGCTGGATTCAATTTATATGCGCTAAATGCCTAGAAAATGCACATAATCCCCTAAATATGGTAAATGAGTCCGGAAAAATGCCAAATTTGAACACAGCGATTTGCAGGGTGTATGTTCGTCGTAGAAAAAAACTCCAGGACAAAGAACGAAAAAAAATTGTACTCCCCTTCAATCTTGGTGATTTCCCTCACGAAAGCATGGAACTTCTTTGGTGATGGTTCGACTTATGAAGGGCGTACATGACGACATAAGCCAAACCTTCTCAAATTTTTACCAGGGCATGGTGAGGTCATACCATGGCACACCATGCCAAGTGTCATGTTTTTCAAGCATTTATTTCATTTTTTCTATAGTTGAAAACCCAATAAACAAACATTTGTGGTTGACTATTGCCACACATTTCATCGACATATCTGTCCATTCCTTGTAAAAGGCATGAGAATTTACTAAATGGCACGAGCATGGAAATTTTCCAGGCCGTTCTTGTGCACCCTTTCATGCACCAATTGTTTGAACTTGAATTATGTGCATTAATGCCTAGGAAATGCACATAATCCCCTAAATATGGCAAATGGACCTGGAAAAGTGCCAAATTTGAACACGCTAATTTGCAGGGTGTATGTTCATCATAGAAAAAAACTCATGGACAAAGGAGAAAGGAAATTTGGACCCCCCCCTTCAATCTTGGTGATTTCCCCCTCGAAACCACGAAACCTCCTTGGTGATGGTTCGATTTATGAAAGGCGTGCATAATGACATAACGAAAACATTCTAAATTTTTTACCAGGGCACGGTAAGGCCATACCATGGCACCACACCAGGCGTCATGTTTTCCAATCACGTATTTCATTTTTGTATAGTTGTTAACCCAGTAAATGACGCATTTATGGTTGACTATTGCCACACATTTCCTTGAAATATCTGCCCATTCCTTCTAAAAGGCATGAGAATATACTATAGCACGAGCATGGTTTTCCAGACTGTTCTTGTGCACCCTTTCATGCACCGATTGTTTGAACTTGAATTATGTGCATTAATGCCTAGGAAATGCATATAATCCCCTAAATATTTCAAATGAACCTGGAAAAGTGCCAAATTTGAACACGCTGATTTGCAGGGTGTATGTTCATCATAGGAAAAAACTCATGGACAAAGGACAAAGGAAATTTGGATCCCCCTTCAATCTTGGTGATTTCCCCCTCGAAACCATGAAACTTCCTTGGTGATGGTTCGATTTATGAAAGACGTGCATGACGACACAAGGAAAACATTCTCAACTTTTTACCAGGGCACGGTGAGGCCATACCATGGCACCACTCCAGGCGTCATGTTTTCCAAGCATGTATTTCATTTTTGTATAGTTGTTAACCCAGTAAACGACGCGTTTATGGTTGACTATTGCCACACATTTCCTTGAAATAT
Source organism: Aegilops longissima (assembly GCA_021605205.1). Lineage (NCBI taxonomy): Eukaryota > Viridiplantae > Streptophyta > Magnoliopsida > Poales > Poaceae > Aegilops > Aegilops longissima. The sequence continues at coordinate 14,063 of JAHIAM010007437.1, read as the reverse complement.
CTGCCCATTCCTTGTAAAAGTCATGAGAATGTAGTATAGCACGAGCATGGTTTTCCAGACCATTCTTGTGCACCTTTTCATGCACCGATTGTTCGAATTTAAATTATGTGCATAATTAATGCCTAGAAAATGCACATGATCCCCTAAATATGGTAAATGTGCCTGAAAAAATGTCAAATTTGAACACGTTGCATTTGAGGCGCACTACTGCAGGATGCTGCTAACGCGACACTACGATCAGAGACCCTTCGACGAAACTGTGTGCGATGCAATAATCTCAAACGGTGGTGTAAAAGAACCGTCAAAAAAGGTGCAAAACATTTGCGATGGCGGAGCCATCAAACACGGTTCAGATTTTAGTTGCGTGTGTGATACAGGGTGAGGGAGTCCTGGATTAGGGGGTGTCTGGATAGCCGGACTACCATCATCAGCCGAGCTATCATCTGCCGGACTATCATCATCGACCGGACTCCAAGACTATGAAGATACAAGATTGAAGATCCCCGTGTCCGGATGGGACTTTCCTTGGCGTGGAAGGCAAGCTTGGCGATACGGATATGTAGGTCTCCTACCATTGTAACCGACTCTATGTAACCCTAGCCGTCTCCGGTGTCTATATAAACTGGATGGCTCTAGTCCGTAGAACAACATCAACAACCCCTACAATCATACCATAGGCTAGCTTCTAGGGTTTAGCCTCCTTGATCTCGTGGTAGATCCACTCTTGTAAACATCCACAATATCAATACCAATCAAGCAGGACGTAGGGTTTTACCTCCATCAAGAGGTCCCGAACCTGGGTAAAACATCGTGTCCCTCGTCTCCTGTTACCATCCACCTAGACGCACAGTTCGGGACCCCCTACCCGAGATCCGCCGGTTTTGACACCGACATTGGTGCTTTCATTGAGTTCCTGTGTGTCGTCACCGATAGGCTTGATGGCCTCTTCAATCGACAACGACGCAGTCCTGGTGAGACTTTTCTCCCGGACAGATCTTCGATTCGGCGGGCTTCGCATCGCGGGCCAACTCACTTGGCCATCCGAGCAGATTGAAAGCTTACGCCCGCCGTCCGTGTCAGGTTTGAAGCCTAAACTTCACGGCCGATATCCGCGGGGACTTGATCTTCGATGGATCTGAGCCACACCGAGCGTGCAGCGCTGTCACGATGGGCATGACCTAACTCGCCGCCGACAGCACCTTGGAGGTCAAGACACGAATCCGCCCGACCCATAGTCCGGAGCCGATCGCTCGGATCGAGGACGGATGGCTGGACACCGCCGAGCTGCAACTTCTACGGCGATGGAGCCGAACACTTATCATGACTCCGAGGTGCCGGACTCCCTACCGGACTCCGAACCTCCTGCGCCCATGCCAGTCGAATCCGATTGGTCGCCGATCATGGAATTCACCGCTGCGGACATCTTTCAAAGACTTCGCCCTTGGCGATATCATAAATTCATCAAGCATCTCTCGCTATCCGAGATCCTCGCCGAGCTACGGCCAGGATGGTTGGGACGCGGACGACGAAGAAATTCAGAGCCCACCCACCACCCACTTCGTAGCCACCGTCGACGATTTAACCGACGTACTCGACTACGACTCCGAAGACATCGACGGTCTGGACGACGATGCCGGAGACTACCAAGAACCACTGCCTACAGGACACTGGAAGGCCACCTCGTCACATGACATACATATGGTGGACACCCCAAAGGGAAGTGATAACAAGGAACAACGGGACGCGGCAGAGGATAATCCCGCCGATAAACAACCAAAACGGCGACGTTGACGCCGCCCTAAGTCCCGCCTCGATCAAAGCAGCATTCCTAACGACCCAGCAATAGAGCAGGGCAAACCAGTGGACGACGAACAGGACGAGCCGGATAATCAACCCCTTCACGGAGCAATCAACAGTCCGGACACAACACCGGAGCATAAGAACATACACAAAAGACTCGTCGCCACTGCAAGAAGTTTGAAGAAGGAAAAATGGAAGCTCAAAACAGCAGAAGACGCGCTCAGATTGAAGTGGAACAAAGTATTCAAGACTGCAGACAAATATGGCAATGGCCATCAAACAAAGAGCTACCCGAAGTGCAAGTTGCTGCCAGAATTTGACGAGGAAGCCATAGAGCCTTCACAGTCAAAAAATAAAGAGGTCGCTGGCACGATAGACGGCCGATGACAGCCCAAAGCGACAAGCGGGCTGCACACAAGCCTAATTATAATCCAGGAAAACGGACGGCCCAACTAGGTCCATCTACGGGCCAAAAAGAGGACCCCGGAAGTAACACAACACGACAAGTGTTCAAGACAGCGCACACCCAATATAGGGCGCCAGACACCCGCTATGTTTTACCGATGAGGTGCTGGATCATGAATTTCCAGCAGGGTTCAAACCCATAAACATAGAGGCATACGACGGCACAACAGACTCCGGAGTCTGGATAGAAGATTACATACTACACATACACATGGCTAGAGGAGATGATCTCCACGCCATAAAATACCTACCCCTCAAGCTCAAAGGGCCAGCTCGGCATTGGCTCAAAAGCCTCCCAGAAAACACTGTTGGAAGTTGGGAAGAGCTTGAGGACGCGTTTAGAGAAAATTTTCAAGGACTTATGTCCGCCCTCCGGATGCGAGACGATCCGAAATATATAACCCAACAGCCCGAGAGTCAGCCAAAATTCTGGAACAGGTTCCTTACCAAAAGAACCAAATAGTCGATCGTCCGGACGCGGAAGCCCTAGCAGCTTTTAAACACAACGTCCGAGACGAATGGCTCGCCAGACACCTCGGCCAAGAGAAGCCAAGAACAATGGCCGCGCTAACAAGCCTCATGACACGCTTTTGCGCAGGAGAAGACAGCTGGCTAGCAAGATGCAGCACCAGCGACCCGAGTACATCCGAGATCAGAGATGGAAACGGAAAGTCACGGTGCAGGAAAGACCAGCGCCGGGATAAAGAAAAAAGCCCAAAGGGCACGGTGGTCAACGCCGGATTCAAAAGCTCGCGGCCAAACAATAAAACACGGCCTCTTAAGGACAACAGTGATGAGCTATCAAATTTAAACAAAAATTTAGATCGGATATGTCAAATCCACAGTACCTCCGGAAGACCTGCAAACCATACCAACCGAAATTGTTGGGTTTTTAAACAGTCCGGCAGACTCAACGCCGGACACAAGGGGCTCGATCATGCCAAGCGAGGACGATGACGAACCCCACCAGCAGAGCACCGGAAGTCAAAAGACTTTCCCACAAGAAGTCAAAACAGTAAACTCGCTTCACGTGATAGTACGGAAAGTCAACACGGCACTCGCTAAGACAAGTATCGCACGATCCACCCCAGTGGAACGAGATTGGATGTCAAAATCAATCACTTTCGACCATCTGGATTAGTCCAGAAGTATCCGGATCGCAGGATAGACTGCCCTGATCCCATAATAGACGGACTGCAATTCACGCAGGTTTTTGATGGACGGCAGCAGTGACTTAAACCTGCCATATCCGGACACAATCCGCAAGTTGGGATAGACCCTACCACAATTCGGCATAGCCGCACTTCCTTCAAAGGAGTGGCGCCAGGCCCTTACGCCAGGTGCACAGTTCCATTATTACTAGAAGTTGTGTTAGGGTCACCTGACAACTTCCGACGAGAAAAGCTAACCTTTCATGTCGCCCCATTTAAAAGTAGCTATCAAGCATCACTGACGGAAGCTTCGTCGCTTCAATGCAATACCACATTACGCGTCTCTTACGCTTAAAACGCCCGGTCCACGTGGCATCATTTCATTAAAAGGTCGTTTGAGACCCCGGACACGGTTGGATGAGTCCGGAATAAATAAGCTAGGGGCTACCTAGCCGCACACCCCTTCACAAGGGTTTGTACATATAAGCCATAATGAGCTAGCATAGGCTCAGCTTTATTAATCTATATTTCAATTTTTTATGCACTTTCTCGCATCGATTTCTTTTCCAACTAAGTTCCTCTCTTTTACGAGATGAACAGCGTGCACACCCATCCAGGATACGGCACAACGGAGACACAGCGCAGACGCGTGCGGGGGACCCGCTGCGGGACTCTTTTCGGACTAAGACCCTACGTAAACCTTTCTTCTTGTCTCTTGTTGCTATAATCCCCTGGTTTATCATTATAACCAGTGTGGAGATAGCGTTTTGGCATCGGCCGCCGCCAAGAACCTGCCTGCACTGGACACAAGGGGCTTAGGGCTTTGTTTTGCCGCTATTATAAAGACCGAACACCTTCGGGAGTGTTCGGCCCTCGAGTTAGGCCTTATATGCATCAGTCCGAATCATGTCTTTGGTCAAATGTGTTGGAAATATGCCCTAGAGGCAATAATAAATTAGTTATTATTATATTTCCTTGTTCATGATAATTGTTTATTATTCATGCTATAATTGTATTGTCCGGAAATCGTAATACATGTGTGAGTACATAGACTACAATCGTCCCTAGTAAGCCTCTAGTAGACTAGCTCGTTGGTCAACAGATAGTCATGGTTTCTGACTATGGACATCGGATGTCATTGATAACGGATCACGTCATTAGGAGAATGACGTGATGGACAAGACCCAATCCTAAGCATAGCACAAAGATCGTGTAGTTCGTTTTGCTAGAGCTTTTCCAATGTCAAGTATCTCTTCCTTAGACCATGAGATCGTGCAATTCCGGATACCGTAGGAGTGCTTTGGGTGTATCAAACGTCACAACGTGAATCGGGTGACTATAAAGGTGCACTACGGTATCCACGAAAGTGACCATTGGGTTGACACGGATCGAGACTGGATTTGTCACTCCGTGTAACGGAGAGGTATCTCTGGCCCACTCGGTAGGACATCATCATAATGTGCACAATGTGACCAAGGGGTTGATCACGGAATGATGTGTTACGGAACGAGTAAAGAGACTTGCCGGTAACGAGATTGAACAAGGTATCGGCATACCGACGATCGAATCTCGGGCAAGTACAATACCGCTAGACAAAGGGAATTGTATACGGGATCGATTGAGTCCTTGACATCGTGGTTCATCCGATGAGATCATCGTGGAACATGTGGGAGCCAACATGGGTATCCAGATCCCGCTGTTGGTTATTGACCGGAGAACGTCTCGGTCATGTCTACATGTCTCCCGAACCCGTAGGGTCTACACACTTAAGGTTCGATGACGCTAGGGTTATATAGGAAGTTTGTATGTGGTTACCGAATGTTGTTCGGAGTCCCGGATGAGATCCCGAACGTCACGAGGAGTTCCGGAATGGTCCGGAGGTAAAGATTTATATATGGGAAGTCCTGTTTTGGTAACCGGAAAGGTTTCGGGCGATATCGGTAATGTACCGGGACCACCGGGAGGGTCCCGGGGGTCCACCAAGTGGGGCCACCTGCCCCAGAAGGCTGCGTGGGCCAAGTGTGGGAGGGGACCAGCCCCTAGGAGGGCTGGTGCGCCCCCACAAGGGGCCCAAGGCGCAAGGATGGGTGGGAGGGGGCAAACCCTAGTCCAGATGGGCCCTAAGGCCCATCTAGTGGGCGCCTCCCTCTCCTCCTCTCTTGGCCGCCCCCAAACCCATCTAGGGCTGGCCGCCACCCCTAGGGGTGGAAACCCTAGAGGGGCGCAGTCCTCCCTTCCCCTATATATGAGGCCCAGGGGCTGCCCATAACACACGAGAGTCTCCCTCTCCAGCGCAGCCCCGCCTCCTCCTCCTTCTCTCCCTAGGTGCTTGGCGAAGCCTGCTTGGGATTGCCACGCCCTCCATCACCACCATGCCGTTGTGCTGCTGCTGGATGGAGTCTTCCTCAACCTCTCCCTCTCTCCTTGCTGGATCAAGGCGTGGGAGACGTCACCGGGCTGTACGTGTGTTGAACGCGGAGGTGCCGTCCGTTCGACACTTGATCATCGGTGATCTGAATCACGACGAGTACGACTCCATCAACCCCGTTCACTTGAACGCTTCCGCTTAGCGATCTACAAGGGTATGTAGATGCACTCTCCTTCCCTCGCTGCTGGTTTCTCCATAGATAGATCTTGGTGATACGTGAGGAAAATTTTGAATTTCTGCTCGTTCCCCAACAAAGGCATCATGAGCTAGGTCTATTGCGTAGATTCTTTGCACGAGTAGAACATAAAGTAGTTGTGGGCGTTGATGATGTTCAATATGCTTACCGTTACTAGTCCAATCTTGTTTCGACGGTATTGTGGGATAAAGCGGCCGGACCGACCTTACACGCATTTACGTGAGACAGGTTCCACCGATCGACATGCACTTGGTGCATAAGGTGGCTAGCGGGTGCCGCCTCCCACTTTAGTCGGAACGGATTCGATGAAAAGGGTCCTTATGAAGGGTAAATAGCAATTGGCATATCACGCTGTGGTTTTATGTAGGTAAGAAACGTTCTTGCTAGAACCCATAGCAGCCACGTAAAACATGCAAACAACAATTAGAGGACGCCTAACTTGTTTTTGCAGGTATGCTATGTGATGTGATATGGCCAAGAAGAATGTGATGAATAATATGTGATGTATGAGATTGATCATGTTCTTGTAATAGGATTCACGACTTGCATGTCGATGAGTATGACAACCGGCAGGAGCCATAGGAGTTGTCTTTATTTATTGTATGACCTGCGAAGTCATTAAACAACGCCATGTAATTACTTTACTTTATTGCTAACCGGTAGCCATAGTAGTAGAAGTAATAGTTGGCGAGACAACTTCATGAAGACACGATGATGGAGATCATGATGATGGAGATCATGGTGTCATGCGGTGACAATGATGATCATGGAGCCCCAAGATGGAGATCAAAAGGAGCAATATGATATTGGCCATATCATGTCACTACTATATAATTACATGTGATGTTTATTATGTTTATGCATCTTGTTTACTTAGAACGACGGTAGTAAATAAGATGATCCTTACACAAATTTCAAGAAGTGTTCTCCCTAATCGTGCACCGTTGCTACAGTTAAATCGCTTCTAAGCACCACGTGTTAATCGGGTGTGATGGATTCTTACGTTCACATACAACGGGTGTAAGCAAGATTTACACACGCAGTAAACACTTAGGGTTAACTTGACGAGCCTAGCATGTGAAGACATGGCCTCGGAACACGGAGACCGAAAGGTCGAGCATGAGTCGTATGGTAGATACGATCAACATGAAGATGTTCATCGATGATGACTAGTCCGTCTCACGTGTTGATCGGACACGGCCTAGTTGATTCGGATCATGTAATCACTTAGATGACCGAGAGGATGTCTATCTGAGTGGGAGTTCATAAGATGAACTTAATTATCCTGAACATAGTCAAAAGACCTTTTGCAAATTATGTCGAAAGCTCGCGCTTTAGTTCCACTGTTTAGATATGTTCCTAGAGAAAATATAGTTGAAAGTTGAAAGTAGCGATTATGCGGACAGAGAAAGCTTATGTCCTTAATGCACCACTCGAGTGTGCTGAACCCCAAACGCCGCTTGTGGATGTTGCGAACATCGGACATACACGCTTTTGATAACTACGTGATAGTTCGCTTAAACGGTTTAGAGTTGAGGCACCAAAGACGTTTTCAAATGTCGCGAACATATGAGATGTTTCGAGGGCTGAAATTAAGATTTCAGGCTCGTGCCCACGTCAAGAGGTATGAGACCTCCGACGATTTTCTTAGGCTGCAAACTAAAGGAGAAAAGCTCAATCTTTGAGCTTGTACTCAGATTGTCTGGGTACAACAATCACTTGAATCGAGTGGGAGTTAATCTTCCAGATGAGATAGTGATGTTTCTCCAAAGTCATTGCCACCAAGCTGCTAAGAGCTTCGTGATGAACTATAACATATCAAGGATAGAGATGATGATCCTTGAGGTATTCGCGTTGTTTGACATCGCGAAAGTAGAAATCAAGAAGGAGCATCAATTGTTGATGGTTGGTGAAACCACTAGTTTCAAGAAGGGCAAGGGCTAGAAGGGACACTTCATGAAACGGCAAATCAGTTGTTGCTCCAAAGAAGAAACCCAAGGTTGAACCCAAACCCAGACTAAGTGCTTCGTAATAAGGGAATAGTCACTAGAGCGGAATTACCCTAGATGCTTGGTAGATAAGAAGGCTGGCAAGGTCGATAGAAGTATATTGGATATACATTATGTTAATGTGTACTTTACTAGTACTCCTAGTAGCACCAGGGTATTAGATACCGTTCGGTTGCTAAATGTTAGTAACTCGAAATAAAAGCTACGGAATAAAAGGAGACTAGCTAAAGGTGAGCTGACGATATGTGTTGGAATTGTTTCCAAGGTTGATATGATCAAACATCGCACGCTCCCTCTACCATCAAGATTAGTATTAAACCAGAATAATTATCATTTGGTGTTTATGCTGATCATAGACATGATTGGATTATGTCTATCGCAATACTGATTATTCATTTAAGGAGAATAATGGTTACTCTATTTATTTGAATAATACCTTCGATGGTCTTGCACCTTAAAAATGGTTTATTGAATCTCGATCGTAGTGATACACATTTTCATGCCAAATGTATAAGATAGTAATGATAGTACCACTTACTTGTGGCACTGCCATGTAAGTCATATTGGTGTAAAACGCATGAAGAAGCTCCATGTTGATGGATCTTTGGACTCACTCGTTTTTGAAAAGTTTGAGACATGCGAACCATGTCTATTGGTGCATACGCATGAAGAAACTCCATGCAGATGGATCGCTTAGACTCATTTGATTTTGAATCACTTGAGATATGCAAATCATACCACATGGGCAAGATGACCTAAAAGCCTCGGTTTCAGAAATGGAACAAGATAGCAACTTGTTGGAAGTAACACATTTTGATGTGTGCAGTCCAATGAGTGCTTTGAGGCATGCAAATGAATATCGTTATGTTCTTACTTCACAGATGATTCGAGTAGATGTTGAGTATATTTACTTGATGAAACACAAGTCCGAATTATAGAATGGTTCAAGTAATTTCAGAGTGAAGTTTAAGATCTTCGTGACAAGAGGATAAAATGTCTATGATATAATCATAGAGATGAATATCTGAATTACGAGTTTTGGCACACAATTAAGACATTGTGGAAATTGTTTCACAATAAATACCGCCTGGAATACCATAGTGTGATGGTGTGTCCGAACATCATAGTTGCACTCTATTGGATATGGTGCGTACCATGGTATCTCTTATCGAATTACCACTATCGTTCATGGGTTAGGCATTAGGGACAACCGCACTCACTTTAATAGGACACCACGTAATTCCGTTGAGATGACACCGTATGAACTATGGTTTAGAGAAACCTAAGCTGTCATTTCTTAAAGATTTGGGGCTGCGACGCTTATGTGAAAAGTTTCAGGTTGATAAGCTCGAACCCAAAGCGGATAAAATGCATCTTCATAGGACACCCAAAACAGTTGGGTATACCTCCTAATTCAGATCCGAAAGCAATAGGGATTGTTTCTTGAATCGGGTCCTTTCTCGAGGAAAAGTTTGTCTCGAAAAGTTGAGTGGGAGGATGGTGGAGACTTGATGAGGTCACAAACCGTCACTTCAACAAGTGTGTAGCAGGCACGGAAGTTGTTCCGTGGTACCTACACCAATTGAAGTAGAAGCTTATGATAGTGATCATGAAGTTTCGGATCAAGTCACCGACGTACCTCGTGGGGTGACAAGGATGTGTACTACTTACGAGTGGTACAGAATCCTGTCTTGAAGGTCATGTTGCTGGACAACAATGAACCTACGAGCTGTGGAGAAGCGATGGTGGGCCCAAATTCCGACAAATGGTTAGAAACCATGAAATCCGAGATAGGATCCATGTATCAAAACAAAGCATGGACTTTGGTGGACTTGCGGATGATCGGCAAGCCATTGAGATGAATGGATCTTTAAGAAGAAGACGGACGTGGACGGTAATAGCACTTGTCTATGAAGCTCGACTTGTGGCAAAGAGTTTTCACAAGTTCAAGGAGTTGACTATGATGAGATTCTCTCATTCGTAGCGATGCTTAAGTCCGCGGAATCATGTTAGCATAAGCTGCATTTATGAAATCTGGCGATGGATGTCAAAATGAGTTTCCTTACCAGTTTACGTAAGGAAAGGTTGTATGTGATACAATCGTAAAAGTTTTGTCGATCCTAAGGATGCTAAAAGGTATGCTGGCTCCAATGATCCTTTCTAAGGACCGGAGTAAGCATCTCGGAGTTGGAATGTGCGCTTTGATGAGATGATCAAAGATTTTGGGTGTATACAAAGTTTATGAGAAACTTGTATTTCCAAAGAAGTGAGTGGGAGCACTATAGAATTTTGATGAGTATATGTTGTTGACATATTGTTGATCGAAAATGATGTAGAATTTCTGGAAAGCATATAGGGTTATTTGAAAAGTGTTTTCAAGTGAAAACCTGGATTAAGCTACTTGAACATTGAGCATCAAGATCTACGAGGATAGATCAAAACGCTCAATAGTACTTTCAAATGAGCACATACCTTGACATAATCTTGAAAGTGTTCAAGATGGATCACCAAAGAAGGAGTTCTTGCCTGAGTTGTAAGGTATGAAGTTAAGAGTTAAAAGCTCGACCACAGCAGAAGAGAGAGAAAGGACGAAGGTCGCCCCTATGCTTTAGACGTAGGCTCTATAGTATGCTATGCTTTGTGTACTACACCGATGTGTGCCTTGCTACATATCCGCAAGAGAGTACAAAGGTGATCAAGGACTGGATCACCAGATAGCGGTCAAAATTATCCTTAGAGGAATAAGGACATGTTTCTCGATTATGGAGGTGATAAAGAGTTCGGCGTAAAGGGTTACGTCGATGCAAGCTTTAACACCTATGCGAGTGACTCGAGAAGCAAACCGGATACGATAGTGGAGCAACCATTTGGAATAGCTCCAAGTGGAGCGTGAAAGCAGCATTTACAATATGACATAGAGAATTATGAAGTACACACGGATCTGAAAGGTTCGCACCGTTGACTAAAACCTCTCTCACAAGCAAAACATGATCAAACCCGTAACTCATTAAGACTTAATCACATGGTGATGTGAACTAGTTTAAGACACTAGTAAACTCTTTGGATGTTGGTCACATGGCGATGTGACCTATCAGTGTTAATCACATGGCGATGTGAACTAGATTATTGACTCTAGTGCAAGTGGGAGACTGTTGGAAATATGCCCTAGAGGCAATAATAAATTAGTTATTATTATATTTCCTTGTTCATGATAATCGTTTATTATTCATGCTATAATTGTATTGTCCGGAAATCGTAATACATGTGTGAGTACATAGACTACAATACGTCCCTAGTAAGCCTCTAGTAGACTAGCTCGTTGGTCAATAGATAGTCATGGTTTCCGACTATGGACATCGATGTCATTGATAACGGGATCACGCCATTAGGAGAATGACGTGATGGACAAGACCCAATCCTAAGCATAGCACAAAGATCGTGTAGTTCGTTTTGCTAGAGCTTTTCCAATGTCAAGTATCTCTTCCTTAGACCATGAGATCGTGCAATTCCGGATACCGTAGGAGTGCTTTGGGTGTATCAAACGTCACAACGAATCGAGTGACTATAAAGGTGCACTACAGGTATCTCCGAAGTGACCATTGGGTTGACACGGATCGAGATCGGATTTGTCACTCCGTAAACGGAGAGGTATCTCTGGGACCACTCGGTAGGACATCATCATAATGTGCACAATGTGACCAAGGGGTTGATCACGGGATGATGTGTTACGGAACGAGTAAAGAGACTTGCCGTAACGAGATTGAACAAGGTATCGGCATACCGACGATCGAATCTCGGGCAAGTACAATACCGCTAGACAAAGGGAATTGTATACGGATCGATTGAGTCCTTGACATCGTGGTTCATCCGATGAGATCATCGTGGAACATGTGGAGCCAACATGGGTATCCAGATCCGCTGTTGGTTATTGACCGGAGAACGCCTCGGTCATGTCTACATGTCTCCCGAACCCGTGAGGGTCTACACACTTAAGGTTCGATGGCGCTAGGGTTATATAGGAAGTTTGTATGTGGTTACGAATGTTGTTCGAGTCCGGATGAGATCCCGGACGTCACGAGGAGTTCCGGAATGGTCCGGAGGTAAAGATTTATATATGGGAAGTCCTGTTTTGGTAACCGAAAGGTTTCAGGCGATATCGGTAATGTCTGGGACCACGGGAGGGTCCTGGGTCCACCAAGTGGGGCCACCTGCCCTGAAGGCTGCGTGGGCCAAGTGTGGGAGGACCAGCCCCTAGGAGGGCTGGTGCGCCCCACAAGGGGCCCAAGGCGCAAGGATGGGTGGGAGGGCAAACCCTAGTCCAGATGGGCCCTAAGGCCCATCTAGTGGGCGCCCTCTCCCTCTCTCTCTTGGCCGCCCCAAACCCATCTAGGGCTGGCCGCCACCCCTAGGGGTGGAAACCCTAGAGGGGCGCAGTCCTCCCTTCCCTATATATATGAGGCCCAGGGCTGCCCATAACACACGAGTCTCCTCTCCAGCGCAGCCCTGCCTCTCCTCCTCCTTCTCTCCCTAGGTGCTTGGCGAAGCCTGCGGGATTGCCACGCCCTCCATCACCACCATGCCGCTGTGCTGCTGCTGTATGGAGTCTTCCTCAACCTCTCCCTCTCTCCTTGCTGGAGCAAGGCGTGGGAGACGCCACCGGCTGTACGTGTGTTGAACGCGAGGTGCCGTCTGCTCGGCACTTGATCATCGGTGATCTGAATCACGACGAGTACGACTCCATCAACCCCGTTCACTTGAACGCTTCCGCTTAGCGATCTACAAGGGTATGTAGATGCACTCTCCTTCCCCTCGTTGCTGGTTTCTCCATAGATAGATCTTGGTGATACGTAGGAAAATTTTGAATTTCTGCTACGTTCCCCAACAAAATGTTGGGTTTGCCCGGCTCCTGTGTTTTGCTGCCTTACGTTCCGTATCATCGGCTAACGCGGCTCCAGGGGAACTACTGCGATTGTGCCCCAGTTCGGGCTGGGCGAGCACCTCAAGAGAGAAAGCCGAAAACTGATCGTCATGATACAGCGAGAGACTGGTCAACCACTGATCGACTATGGGAATGTTTAGGATTCCTCCGCTTTGATGAAGGGCCTTTTCGGCCAGCACATACGCCCCAAATTCGGAGAGCGCTGGTGCCCCGAGGGCTATGTCATAGCCCCACCCTCGAACTCCATGGCTAAGTGAAAGTGATAAAGCATTATAGTCCGGTTGCCTCGTTTGCTACGCTACCACCTCCTTTACAGGACCGAGACGTCCGGATTAAGTGTGAAAACGCTATTTTTTTTGCGAACACCCCGCACCTTGTGCGTGGGGGCTGAAGCCGACGACTGCCATCTTTCAGGTTATACACACGTATACATGAAAGGCCGCATAGGAGATATTCTATTACTTGAACGCACAAGTATAAAAGGCGCTTACATCATAAATATTGTTTTACATCATAAAAACGTTCATTCAAACGTAACATTTTTTGAGCACTGCGACTCTATTACACGAGCACCACGCAGCACTTCGCCAAAATAGTGCTCGGCGGGTAACCGGTTATCATCCGACCGGGGTCGCAACAGCGGTGGCATCCATTTCTGTCCAATGTGTCTTCACACGGGCGAGTGCCATCCGCGCACCCTCTATGCAGGCCGACCGCTTCATCGCCTTGATATGCGGCACCGCCCCAAGAAATTGCTGCAATAAGCCAAAGTAACTCTTCGGCTCGGGCCTATCCGGCCGGATATGGGTCACTATATCCGTCATAGCAAGCCCGGACAACCTATTTAGCTCAGCCCACTCGGCCAAACGGTCGGTCAGCGGAAGTGAACGCTCCGGACTATGGAATTGAGACCAAAACAACTCTTCCGTCTTGTGATCCTTCTGACTTCGAAAATGCACAACGGCATCCGCCGCACTCGCTGCTAAGTCCATATAAGGGTCCTCTGGACCCCACAGTTGGCCCAGCTGAGCATACTTTGATCCAGAAACCTTGGTAGCAGCGAAAAGGCTTGCCA
>JAHIAM010007436.1:0-24181 GCA_021605205.1 Aegilops longissima | reverse complement strand
CTCGCCTCCGCCTCGCCTAGGCTGGGCCACGCTCACGGGACGCCTCGCCCCGGCGAGGCTCCTTCCTCCTCGGCGAAGCCATGAGCAGTCTGGCGCCTGGCTGGCGCTCGATCCGATCCGCCTCGGCCACGTGCACGCTGCTGACTTCTCCTCCTAATATTTCTAAGTTATTTTGCATCCAAGTTTTTTGTTATTTTCAACGTGGTAACTTTGTCATCGTAGCTTCATTTTATGCGAGATATTATGTCAAATGTTCTGCCTCAAGAGTAGATCATTTCATTCCATTGCATCATTTTCATTTGAGCTCATCTTGATGCCCGAAATGCTGTTGGAAGAGTGCTATGTGTTGTTAGTTTCGCTTTCAACAGAACTTGCACTTTTGTTATTTTTGCCATGTTTAATGTGTGCACCCTATGAATTTGAGTCCTACATGTGTTTTGAAATATGCCATGCCATCTTTCCAGGGGTGTATGCCATGTATTTTGTGTGATCTATGTGGCGACTAGCACAAGCATGCAAAGTAGGTGTCCTGATGTTGCTGATTTCAGCCCTGTTTTAGCTGATTTTAATGCCATGTTAACTTGATGATACCAAGAGATCTATGCATATTTCTAGATACTTCAGTAAGGGTGTTTTTTAAAACATGTCTTGCTCTATCCATCCATGCCCTTGTTTGAAATTATGGAGTGTCATAGCTTGAGTCAATGGAGCTCTACTTTTGCTATCAAATGTTTCCTGGCAGATTGTATACATGTTATTCAATTTTTCCTAGGTTGTTGTGGTTGACTCATGTATGCTATGTTATTGTTCTTGCCATGTATGTCTTCTATGTCATGTCTTCTTGATGTATGTATGCTTAGTTTTTCATATAAGGCTCTGTGGTGAGTGCATTGAGCTTGTAAACATGCCTACTCGTTATCAGTTTTTGACATGTCATGTTGCTGAATCTGTTAACGAAACTTTCAATATTGACATGGGTGTTACTATATTTTCTAGTCCTTTTTGGCTTGTGGTCAGTAAGGGACTTTTGATCTATGCTTTGACTAGATTCATGCCATGCCTTGTTTTGCTATTTTAAGTTCCTGTAGCATGTAGTTTTGTTGCTCTGAACATTGCAACCTGATGCTGTTTTTACCATGTCCAGCCTGATATTTTGTGCACTTTTGCCATGCGTGTTTGAACCTGTTATGATGTGAACTAGCCGTAGCTCAGTGCTCATCTTTTGTCGAGCATCTTGTGTAGATCACTGCCATGTGCTTTTTTGATACGTTTGGGTGCAGTAGCTTAATTAAGTGTTGCTTGCTAAGTGGCATCATGCTGTTAATGGCAGATTTGTGCCATTCTTGTTTTGCTTGTCATTTGCAAACCGCATCCGATTCCGTGATCTTTATATCGATTTCAACCAAATCATCTCTGCTTTTCCAATGGCATGCCTGGTTTGCCAAGTTGATGCCTGGTTCATCATTTACCTTCCGGAGCGCACATACGCATTGCATATCGCATCCCGCATATCTTGTGATGTTTTGCATCATGTTGATTGTGCATTGCACCGTGATTTATTGTGGTTCCTTTGTTTGTGCTTTGGGTAGAGTCGGGAGACGAGTACGTGAACGAGGAACCTGTTGAGAATGCTTTCGAGGATCAAGCTTTCTACTCTCGAGAACATTGCGCAAGATGACCATACCTCGAATCACTTCTATCTTTGCTATGCTAGTTGCTCGCTTTTTGCTATGCCTATGCTACATGCCTACCACTTGCTATATCATGCCACCCATATTGCCATGTCAGCCCCTAACCATCCTTTCCTAGCAAACCGCTGATTGGCTATGTTACCGCTTTGCTCAGCCCTCTTATAGCGCTGTTAGTTGCGTGAAGTGAAGTTTGTTCCTTGTTGAACATGGAGATGTTGTTCTCTTGGAACATGTTTACTTGTTGGGGATATCACAATTTATATGTCTGCTATAATTAACACATCTATATACTTGGTAAAGGGTGGAAGGCTCGCCTTATGCCTGGTGTTTTGTTCCACTCTTGCCACCCTAGTTTCCGCCATACCGGTGTTATGTTCCTTGATTTTATGCTCTTACACGGTTGGGTGATTTATGGACCCCTTGACAGTTCGCTGAATAAGACTCGCCCAAAGAAAGCCCAACTTTGGTTTTACCATTTGCCACCCAAGCCTTTTTCCCCGGTTTTCGCGAGCCGAGGGTCAACTTTATTTTAACCCCCCCCACTCAGGTTCTTCGAGTGCTGGTCCGAACCGAGCTGTCATCATGGGCCACCACGGGAAACTCGAGGCTTGGTTTTACTCAGAGCCTGTCTCATCCGGATGTGCCTGAGAACGAGATATGTGCAGCTCCTATCGGGATTTGTTGGCACAATCGGGTGGCTTTGCTGGTCTTGTTTTATTGCTGTCGAAATGTCTTGTAGTCCGGGATTCCGAGATTGATCGGGTCTTCCCAGAGAAGGAATATCCTTCGCTGACCGTGAGAGCTTATAATGGGCTGTTGGGACACCCTTGCAGGTAATATCTTTTCAAAGCCGTGTCGCGTTATGAGGCAGATGGGAATTTGTTAATGTCCTTGTAGAAAACCCAAAGTTGACCTCATATAAAATACACATCAATCGCAGGTGTAACTGATGGTCTCTTCTCATGGAGTCCGGGAAGTGAACACGGTGTTGGAGTTATGTCCACGAAGTAGTTCAGATCACTTCTTGATCGCTATTAGTTTCACGACCGTGCTTTTGCTCCTCTTCTCGCCTCTTTTATGTAAATAGCCACCATATATGCTAGTCGCTTGCTGCAGCTCCACTTTACTTCTCTGTCCTTCCTATAAGCTTAAATAGTCTTGATCTCGCTGTGTGAGATTGCTGAGTCCCCGTGACTCACAGATACTTCCAAAACAGTTGCAGGTCCGATGAGGCCAGGCAGTGATTCAACCGAGCTCAAGTGGGAGTTCGACGAGGAACGTGGTCGTTATTTATGTGTCTTTTTCCAGATGATCAGAGTGGTGCCTCAGCTTGGGACGATTCGGGATCCGTGTAGCATTTGGGGTATCTTCTTTAATTTTGGTTCCGTAGTCGGACCTTGAGTGTACTCTAATGATGGATGTTTATTTATGTACTGTGAAGTGGCGACATCGTAAGCCAACTATGTATCTTTCCCTTAATTATTACATGGGTTGTGTGAAGATTACCTCACTTATGGCATTGCTTTCAATGCGTTATGCCTCTAAGTCGTGGCCTCGACACGGGGAGATATAGCCGCATCGGGGCGCTATGTTGGTAATCGAGCCTTCCCACTTAGGAGCCCCTACTTGATTGTTTGTGGCGCTTGTTGAGTCTAGAATGGAAAATGTTTTGAGTCTTAGGATTATATATATCGGAGAGTAGGATTCTTTTACTTCCCACCCTTCGCCGCCTCGGTGAGGTATCCCGACGAGAGTTTTGACTCTTCTTCTCAAATTTCACTAAAAAAATTTTAGGATCACGGGTATCTTGGAATCGCTCCGATGGTTTTGTGACGAGAACATTGTTCTTGGTGCCTCCCCGACATTTAGGGGTTGTGGCAGTGTCCCGGAGTTGAGCTCCGAGGTGTTGTCGCCACAATTTTATTGTTGCGCTTCGAATACCTGAGTTTTGCCGACATCAAATCTCTTTTGTACAGCTTGTTGGTGAGATAACCCCGATAGCCCAAGATCGCGGGCGAAAAGGGAGTATTGCCATGACTTGTATAACGGATGTTTTTCAAGGTCGAGGTACACGATTTCCGAGGATTTCTTGGTTATGTGTTGACGGATGGATACAATGGATCTAGGTATTGTTAGTTTGGGTGATATATTTTGTGTCCCCCAGATCCCCAACACCAGATTGCATCGTAAAGTTTCGAGTTTATAGGTGGGAATTCTAGTAGCTTATGTGATATTCTTTCCCGGATGATGTATGATTTGAGATTGGGGTTCAACGCCTAGTGGTCCGCCCATTCACGGTCGATTTACAGGGTCGCGAGACGCCTTAAAGAATCCTTGGCTATGCTGATTCGGGACGCCTTGTTTGTCATTCGTGACGCCCGCTATATCGTCAGGTCCGTAGGGCCCCACCACTAACACTTTGGGCGTAAATTCTATCATATGTTTGTTCCGCTCATTCTAGAAGCCAATCTTTTGTTTTCGCCAGATATTCGATTTGTTTCTAAGACAGATGTTGTTTCCATATCTTTATCTAAGTGGCTTCTCACCTTAATGGACGCGGTGATGATTAACTTTGAATTCATTCGCTCATTCTTGTTCAATGTTTATTGTGAAGACTATATGTTGCAATTTCCATCCGCTGATTCTACTTATCTATTTTGTCTATCAAAGGACTAACGGATGTCACCCTCTTCAGATGGCTCCGCCAACGCCCTCAATCCGGATTGCAATGATGGGGATCACCAACCTCCACCTCCACCTCCACCTCCGCCTCAGAGGCCTGGCAAGCTATCATGGCAGCCACCAATGCCAATGCTCGATGATTTTGCAGCTCTTGCAAGAACGCATCAGGGCAAGGCAATCAAGGAAATCAAGGTCAAGGCAACAATCAGCCACACTTTGCTACTCTCTACCGTTCCTCGCTAATCAGCCAAGTCTTTCAGCTTCGTGTCGAGGCCACGACGCCGACGATTGGTTAGTGGACATCTGCAAGCACTTTGACTGTAGCAATGTCGACCGAGGACTTTGTCAAGTTTGCATCGCTTCAACTCAAGGATCAAGCTGCTGAGTGGTACCAACAATACAAAGATTCCAGAGGAGGTCGTGTCATTACCTGGGATGAGTTCCGCCGTGATTTCAGAGCTCATCACATTCCGAAAAGTGTTGTTGAGAGCAAGCGTGAGGAGTTCCGCAATCTCAAGCAAGGCAACATGTCTGCTCATCAATACAATATCCAGCCTGTTGGCTCGCTTGCTTTGCTAAGCAAGACGACTGATGAGAAGAGTATGATCTACCAATTCAGAGGTGGTCCGAGAGAAGATCTGCAATTACCTCTTGTGCTTTTGAGCCGATAAGTATGATGATTTCTACAACATGGCATCAAGCAAGAAGCTGCCCAGCTCAAATGTGAGGCTTCTAAGAAGAGAATCGGATGCAGTTCAGTCCTCTTCTTCCTCTCAAGTGGCAGCTAAGCAAGTTCTACCTTCCTCCTCCTCCGTCGGCCACCCTTATCAGCAGAAGAACTCAGTGGCCGTGGATCTTCCCACCCACCCAACCCAAGCTATCGTAACAAGTCTAATTTCAAGCTCCAAGGTCAAGTGCTCCTACCACCGTCCGCCTTCGAGGTCACTTGCAACAATGTCGCCAGAAAGGTCACTATGCTAACAAGTGCTTCAACCAGAGGCGCCTTCCGCCTCCTCCTCGTGGAAATCTTCCAGAATGCAGTGGTCACATAATCCCAAGTTTGCAAAGGTCAATATGATGAATGCAGCTCAAGCAGAGGAATCTTTCCGATGTGATAATGGGTAATCTCTCGCTTAATGATATTCCTGCAAAAGTCTTATTTGATACCGTGCATCGATTCTTTCATGTCATATCCTTTTGCATCAAGCACAATTTTGATACAGAGGAATTATCTAAAGCTATGCAAGTTATTTCTCGCTAAGCGCTTGAGATCTACCATGTTGGTTCCGAATGTCGGTATCAAGATGGGCGATTATAGATTGCCAAACCTATTGTCCTTGGTGACTCGGATATTGATCTTATTCTGAATGGATCGGCTTTCAAAGCACAAAGCTTAGATTGATTGTGCTGCTGTGAAATTCAATTGACTCACTCTTCTAATGATGTGATCATCTATGCCGCCGTGATGAAACCATTCGTTGTTTTCTCTCAATGAGAAGGGCGAACTGAATGCTATCTCTCGATTCCATTGCTTGTGAGTACCAAGATGTCTTTCCCAAGAGCTTCCCGGTATGCCTCATCGCCAGCTTGAGTTCGTTATTGATCTTGAGCCCGCATCAACCCGCTTGCAAGCGCCCATACAAGCTTGGACCTCAAGAGCTGAAGGAATTGAAGAAGCAGCTCGATGAACAAGAGCGTCTGGGTCTGATCGACCGAGTTCATCTCCTTGGTTGTGGTGTTCTTTTGTCCGTAAGAAGGATGGCACGGACCGACTTTTGCGCCGACATCGCCCATTGAATAAGAAGACAATCAAGAACAAGTATCCACTTCCCAACATCAATGAGCTTTCGAGCAACTCAAAGGTGCTACAAGTTGTTCTCCAAGCTTGACCTTCGTATGGGTTATCATCGATTCAAGATTCGTGAACAAGATATTCCCAAGACAGATTCGAACATGCTTTGGTTCTATGAATATACTGTCATGTCTTTCGCCTTGTCAATGCTCCTCCAACATTCTCTCGGATGATGAACTTCATTTTCAACCCCTACACCAATGAATTCGCCTTGGTCTATCTTGATGATATTTTGGTCTTCCAAGAATAAGAAGGATCATGCCAAACATTTGTGATTGGTGCTAGACAAGCTCAGAGAGTACCAATTCTATGCTAAGTTCTCCAAATGTGAATTTTGGCTTGATGAAGTGCTCTATCTTGGTCATATCATCTCCGCCTAAGGGTATCACAGAATCCCGAGAAGGTGTCCGCATTGTGAATTGGGAACCTCCTCGAATGTCAAGCAGCTCAAGCAGCTTTCTTGGTCTTGCAAGCTATTGTCAAGATTCGTGAGAACTTCTCCAAGATTGCAAAGCCTCTTTCCAACCTCCTCCGTAAGCATGTGAAGTATGTCCGGTCTCCCGAGTGTGACGTTGCTTTCAATACCCTCAAAGAGAAACTCGTCACAGCTCCTGTCTTGACTCCTCCTGATGAATCCAAGCCATTTGAAGTTTTCTGTGATGCTTCTCTTCAAGGTCTCGGTGCTGTGTTAATGCAAGAGAAAAGAGTTGTGGCTTATACCTCTCGCCAGTTGAAGCCCAACGAGAAGAACTACCCCACTCACGATCTTGAGTTGGCGGCAGTTGTTCATGCATTGATTACGTGGAGACATCTCTTGTTGGGAAGGAAAGTGGACATTTTCACCGATCACAAGAGTCTCAAGTACATCTTCACTCAGCCCAACCTCAACCTCAGGCAGACTCGATGGGTCGAAATGATTCAAGAGTACAACTGAAGGAAATATGCCCTAGAGGCAATAATAAAGTTATTATTTATTTCCTTATATCATGATAAATGTTTATTATTCATGCTAGAATTGTATTAACCGGAAACATAATACATGTGTGAATATATAGACAAACAAGATGTCACTAGTATGCCTCTATTTGACTAGCTTGTTAATCAAAGATGGTTATGTTTCCTAACCATGGACAAGGAGTTGTTATTTGATTAACAAGGTCACATCATTAGTTGAATGATCTGATTGACATGACCCATTCCGTTAGCTTAGCACACCATCGCTTAGTATGTTGCTATTGCTTCCTTCATGACTTATACATGTTCCTATGACTATGAGATTATGCAACTCCTGCTTACCGGAGGAACACTTTGGTACTACCAAACGCCACAACGTGAATCGGGTGATTATAAAGGAGTACTACAGTGTGTCTCCAAAGGCGTATGTTGGGTTGGCGATTTCGAGATTAGGATTTGTCATCCGATTGTCGGAGAGGTATCTTCGGGCCCTCTCGGTAATGCACATCACTTAAGCCTTGCAAGCATTGCAACAAATGAGTTAGTTGCTAGATGATGTATTACGGAACGAGTAAAGAGACTTGCCGTGACGAGATTGAACTAGGTATTGATACCGACGATCGAATCTCGGAAAGTAACATACCGATGACAAAGGGAACAACGATGTTGTTATGCGGTTTGACCGATAAAGATCTTCGAGAATATGTAGGAACCAATATGAGCATCCAGGTTCCGCTTATTGGTTATTGACCGAGAATAGTTCTAGGTCATGTCTACATAGTTCTCGAACCGTAGGGTCCGCACGCTTAAGGTTTCAATGACGGCTATTATGAGTTTATGTATTTTGATGTACCAAGGAGTTCGAGTCCCTGATGTGATCACGGACATGACGAGGAGTCTCAAATGGTCGAGACATAAAGATTGATATATTGATGGTTATATTCGACACCGAAAGGTTCCGGAAGTTTCGGATAAACCGAGTGCCGAGGGGTTACCGAACCCCCGGGAAGTTATGGGCCTTATTGGGCCAAGAGGGAGAGAGAGGGCTGCACCAGAGGTGGTGCGCCTCCATGGGGAGTCCGACTGACTAGGAGGGGGCGAGCCCCCTTCCCTCTCCCTCTCCTCTCTTCCTTCCCCTTCCTCTTCCTAGTAGGATTAGGAAAGGGAGTCCTACTCTACTAGGAGGAGGACTCCTCCCTTGGTGCGCCCCAAGGGCTGGCCGCCCTCCCCTTGCTCCTTTATATACGGGGCAGGGGGGCACCCTAGAACACACAAGTTGATCTTCGTGATCGCCTTAGCTGCAGCGGTGCCCTCCACCATATTCCACCTCGGTCATATTGTAGCGGTGCTTAGGCGAAGCCCCGCGACGGTAGAACATCAAGATCGCCACCACGCCGTCAGGCCGACGGAACTCCTTCCCCGACGCTTTGCTGGATCGAGCCCGGGATCGCCATCGAGCTGAACGTGCCAAGAACTCGGAGGTGCCGGAGTAACGGTGCTTGATCGGTCGGATCGTGAAGACGCACGACTACATCAACCGCTAATATAACGCCCGCCGGGTTCACGAGGGTACGTGGACGACACTCTCCCCTCTCGCTATGCCATCACCATGGTCTTGGCGGATCGTAGGAAATTTTTGAAATTACTACGCTCCCCAACAAGGGCATCCGAGCCTGGTTTTATGCGTTGATGTCATATGCACGAGTAGAACACAAGTGAGTTGTGGGCTTATACAAGTCATACTACCTACCAGCATGTCATACTTTGGTTCAGCGGTATTGTGAGATGAAGCGCCCGGACCGACATTACGCCAGACGCTTACGCGAGACTGGTTTCACCGCCGTGAGCACTCTTTGCTTAAAGGTGACCGCGGGTGTCTGCTCTCTCACTTTAGTTGAACTGAAAAGGCTACGCCCGTCCTTGAGAAGGTTAAAACGAGTCTATTTGACGAAGTATCGCTGTGGTTTTGATGCGAGGTAAGAACGGTTCTTGCTCAGCCCGTAGCAGCCACGTAAAACTTGCAACAACAAAGTAGAGGACGCCTAACTTGTTTTTGCAGGGCATGTTGTGATGTGATATGGTCAAGACGTGATGCTATATTTTATTGTATGAGATGATCATGTTTTGTAACCGAAGTTATCGGCAATCGGCAGGAGCCATATGGTTGTCGCTTATTGTATGAAATGCAACGCCATGTAATTGCTTTACTTTATCACTAAGCTGTAGCGATAGTCGAGAAGCAATAGTTGGCGTAGACGACAACGATGCTACGATGGAGATCAAGGTGTCGCACCGGTGACGATGGTGATCATGACGGTAAGCTTCGAGATGGAGATCACAAGCACAAGATGATGATGGCCATATCATATCACTTATATTGATTGCATGTGATGTTTATCCTTTATGCATCTTATCTTGCTTTGATTGACGGTAGCATTATAAGATGATCTCTCACTAAAAATTATCAAGTAGTGTTCTCCCGAGTATGCACCGCTGCCAAAGTTCGTCGTGTCGAGACACCACGTGATGATCGGTGTGATAAGCTCTACGTCCAACTACAACGGGTGCAAGCCAGTTTTGCACACGCAGAATACTCAGGTTATACTTGACGAGCCTAGCATATACAGATATGGCCTCGAACACGGAGACCGAAAGGTCGAAGCGTGAATCATATAGTAGATATGATCAACATAAGATGTTCACCATTGAAAACTACTCCATCTCACGTGATGATCGGTTATGGTTTAGTAGATTTGGATCACGTGATCACTTAGATGACTAGAGAGATGTCTCGTCTAAGTGGGAGTTCTTAAGTAATATGATTAATTGAACTTAAATTTATCATGAACTTAGTTCTGTAGTATTTTGCAGATTATGTTGTAGATCAATAGCTCGCGTTGTTGCTTCCCCGTGTTTTTATATGTGTTCCTAGAGAAAATTGTATTGAAAATGTTAGTAGCAATATTATGGATTGGATCCGTGATCTGAGGTTTATCCTCATTGCTGCACGTAAGAATTATGTCTTTGATGCACCGCTAGGTGATGACCTATTGCAGGAGCATATGCGCATCGCTATGAACATTTGGCTAGCTCAATATGATAACTACTTGATAGTTTAGTGCACCATGCTTAACGGCTTAGAATCGGGACTTCAAAGACGTTTTGAACGCCATGGACCATATGAGATGTTCCAGGAGTTGAAGTTAATATTTCAAGCAAATACCCGAGTTGAGAGATATGAAGTCTGCAACAAGTTCTATAGCTAAAAGATGGAGGAGAATCGCCAACTAGTGAGCATGTGCTCAGATTGTCCGGTGCTTCAATCGCTTGAATCAAGTGGAGTTAATCTTCCAGATAAGATAGTGATTGATGAATTCTTCTAGTCACCATCACTAAGTTACTAGAACTTTGTGATGAACTATAATATGCAAGGGATGACGAAAACGATTCTAGCTCTTCGTGATGTTGAAATCGACGAAGGTAGAAATCAAGAAAGAGCATCAAGTGTTGATGATTGACAAGACCACTAGTCTCAAGGAAAGGGCAAAGGGAAGAAGGGAACTTCAAGAAGAACGGCAAGCAAGTTGTTGCTCATGAAGAAGCCCAAGTCTGGACCTAAGCCTGAGACTAAGTGCTTTTGCTGCAATGGAACTGGTCACTAGAAGCGGAACTACCCCAAGTATTTGGCGGATAAGAAGGATGGCAAAGTGAACAAAGGTATATTTGATATACAGATTATTGATGTGTATTTTACTAGTGTTCGAGTAACCCTCGGTATTTGATACTGGTTCAGTTGCTAAGAGTAATAACTTGAAACGGAGTTGCGTAATGAACAGAAACTAGTTGAAGGGGAAGTGACGATGAGTGTTGGAAGTAGTTCCAAGATTGATATGATCATCATCGCACACTCCCTATACTTTCGGGATTAGTGTGGAACATAAATAAGTGTTATTTGGTGTTGAGCATAAATATGATTTGATCATGTTTATTACAATACGGTTATTTATTTAAGTAAGAGAATAAATTGTTGTTCTGCTTACATGAATAAAACCTTATATGGTTACACACCCAATGAAAATGGTTCATCGGATCTCGATCATAGTGATACACATATTCATAATATTGAAACCAAAAGATGCAAAGTTAGTAATGATAGTGCAACTTATTTGTGGCACCGCCGCTAGGTCATATTGGTGTAAAGCGCATGAAGAAAACTCCATGCCGATGGACTTTTGGAATCACTTGATTATGAATCATTTGATGCTTATAACCGCGCCTTTGGGCAAGATGACTAAAACTCCGCTTCTCCGAACAATGGAACAAGCTACCGACTTATTGGAAATAATACATACCGATGTATGCGATCCAATGAAAGTTGATGCTCGTGGCAAGTATCGTTATTTTTCTCGACCTTCAAAGATGATTTGAGTAGATATGGGTATATCTACTTAATGAAACATAAGTCTGAAATAGTTGAAAGATTCAAAGAATTTCAGAGTGAAGTGGAAAATCATCGCAACAAGAAAATAAAGTTTCGCGATCTGATCGTGGAGATGAATATTTGAGTTACGAAGTTTGGTCTTCAATGAAAAACAATGTGGAATAGTTTCACAGCTCACGCCACCGAACACCACAACATTATGGTGTATCCGAACGTCAGAATCTGATTTTATTTTGATATGGTGCGATCTATGATGTATCTTACCGATTTACCACTATCGCTTTGGGGTTATGCATTAAAGACAGCTGCATTCACGCTTAATAGGGCACCATCTAAATCCGTTG
This sequence comes from Aegilops longissima, assembly GCA_021605205.1. Lineage (NCBI taxonomy): Eukaryota > Viridiplantae > Streptophyta > Magnoliopsida > Poales > Poaceae > Aegilops > Aegilops longissima. The sequence goes on along the minus strand of JAHIAM010007436.1, from coordinate 12,217 downwards.
AGATGACACCGTATGAACTATGGTTTAGCAAGAAACCTAAGTCGTCGCTTTTAAAGTTTGAGTTGTGATGCTTATGTGAAAAGTTTTCACCGATAAGCTCGAACCCAAATCGGAGAAATGCGCTTCATAGAATACCCAAAGGTAACTATTGGGTACACCTTCTATCACAGATCCGAAGCAAGATATTTGTTGTTAAGATGGATCCTTTCTAGAGAAGAAGTTTCTCTCAAAGAAGTGAGTGGAGGAAAGTAGAGCTTGATAAGGTAATTTGTACTTTCTCCCATTTGGAAAGTAGTTCATCACAGTAAATCAGTTCCAAAGATTCCTACACCAAATTAGTGAGGAAGCTAATGATGATGATCATGTAACTTCAGATCAAGTTACTACCAAACCTCAGAGGTCAACCAGAGTGAGATCCGCACTGAGTGGTACGGTAATCCCATTCTCGAGGTCATGTTACTTGACCATGATGAACCTACTTAACTATGAGGAAGCGATGATGAGCCCATATTCCGCAAAATGGTTTGAGGCCATGAAATCTGAGATATGATCCATGTATGAGAACAAAGTATGGACTTTGATGGATTTGCCGATGATCGGCAAACCATAGAAAATAAATGGATCTTCAAAGAGGAAGATGATGCTGATAGTAGTGTTACTATCTACAAAGCTAGACTTGTCGAAAAAGGTTTTAGACAAAGTTCAAGATGTTGAATACAATGAGATTTTCTCACTTGTATCAATGCTTAAAAGTCTGTCCGAATCATGTTAGCAATTGCCACATTTTATGAAATCTGGCAAATGGATGTCAAAACTGCATTCCTTAATGGTTTTTAAAGAAGAGTTGTATATGATACAACCAGAAGATTTTGTCAATCCTAAAGGTGCTAACAAAAGTGCAAGCATCTCGAGTTGGAATATACGCTTTGATGTGTTGATCAAAGATATGATTTTATATGACTTTTGTGAAGCCCAGATTTACAAGAAAGTGAGTGGGAGCACTACAACATTTCGATAAGTATATGTGAATGACATATTGTTGATCGGAAATAATGTAGAATTATTCTGCAAAGCATAAAGGAGTATTTGAAAGGATTTTTCAAAGAAAGACCTCGTGAAGTCATATATATTGAGCATCAAGATCTATAGAGATAGATCAAGACGCTTGATAAGTTTTTCAATGAATACATACCTTGACAAGATTTTGAAGTAGTTCAAATGGAACAGTAAAAGAAAGAGTTCTTGCCTCGTGTTACAAGGTGTGAGATTGAGTAAGACTCAAAACCCACCACGCAGTAAGATAGAAAGAGAATAAAAGTCATTCCCTATGCATCAGCCATAGGTTCTATAAAGTATGTCATGTGTGTACCAGATCTATTGCATACCCTACCACTAAGCTTGGCAAGGAGTGCAATAGTGATCTAGGAGTAGATCAATGGACAGCGGTCAAAATTATCCTTAGTAGAATAAGGATATGTTTCTCGATTATGGAAGTGATAAAAGGTTCTGTCAGAAGGGTTACGCCGATGCAAGTTTTGACACCGATCCGATGACTTTAAGTCTTGATCTAGATACATATTGATAGTGGAGCAAGTTAGCTAGAGTAGTCTGCAGCAGCATTATTGACATAGAGATTTGCAAAATACATACGGATCTGAATGTGGCGAATTCTGACTAAGATTCTCTCACAAAGCAAAACATGATCACACCTTAGTACTCTTTTGGGTGTTAATCACATAGCGATGTGAACTAGATTACTGAATCTAGTAAACCCTTTTGGGTCTTGGTCACATGATGATGTGAACTATCGATGTTACTCACATGGTGATGTGATCTAGATTATTGACTCTAGTGCAAGTGGGAGACTGAAGGAAATATGCCCTAGAGGCAATAATAAAGTTATTATTTATTTCTTATATCATGATAAATGTTTATTATTCATGCTAGAATTGTATTAACCGAAACATAATACATGTGTGAATATATAGACAAACAAGATGTCACTAGTATGCCTCTACTTGACTAGCTTGTTAATCAAAGATGGTTATGTTTCCTAACCATGGACAAGGAGTTGTTATTTGATTAACAAGGTCACATCATTAGTTGAATGATCTGATTGACATGACCCATTCCGTTAGCTTAGCACACCATCGCTTAGTATGTTGCTATTGCTTCCTTCATGACTTATACATGTTCCTATGACTATGAGATTATGCAACTCCTGCCACACGGAGGAACACTTTGGGTACTACCAAACGCCACAACGAATCGGGTGATTATAAAGGAGTACCACAGTGTCTCCAAAGGCAGATGTTGGGTTGGCGATTTCGAGATTAGGATTTGTCACTCCGATTGCCTGAGAGGTATCTCTGGGCCCTCCTCGGTAATGCACATCACTTAAGCCTTGCAAGCATTGCAACAAATGAGTTAGTTAAGTAGATGATGTATTACGAACGAGTAAAGAGACTTGCCGTGACGAGATTGAACTAGGTATTGATACCGACGATCGAATCTCGGAAAGTAACATACCGATGACAAAGGGAACAACGATGTTGTTATGCGGTTTGACCGATAAAGATCTTCGAGAATATGTAGGAACCAATATGAGCATCCAGGTTCCGCTATTGGTTATTGACCGAGAATAGTTCTAGGTCATGTCTACATAGTTCTCGAACCGTAGGGTCCGCACGCTTAAGGTTTCAATGACGGTTATTATGAGTTTATGTATTTTGATGTACCAAGGAGTTCGAGTCCCTGATGTGATCACGGACATGACGAGGAGTCTCAAATGGTCGAGACATAAAGATTGATATATTGGATGGTTATATTCGACACCGGAAAGGTTCCGAAGTTTCCGGATAAACCGAGTGCCGGAGGGGTTACCGGAACCCCCGGGAAGCAGGGCCTTATTGGGCCAAGAGGGGAGAGAGGGCTGCACCAGAGGTGGTGCGCCTCCATGGGGAGTCCGAATTGACTAGGAGGGGGCGAGCCCCTTCCCTCTCCCTCTCCTCTCTTTCCTTCCCCTTCCCTCTTCCTAGTAGGACTAGGAAAGGGAGTCCTACTCCTACTAGGAGGAGGACTCCCTCCCTTGGTGCGCCCAAGGGCTGGCCGCCCTCCCTTGCTCCTTTATATACGGGCAGGGGGCACCCAGAACACACAAGTTGATCTTCGTGATCGCCTTAGCCGTGCGGTGCCCCTCCACCATATTCCACTCGTCATATTGTAGCGGTGCTTAGGCGAAGCCCCGCGACGGTAGAACATCAAGATCGCCACCACGCCGTCAGGGCCGACGGAACTCCTTCCCCGACGCTTTGCTGGATCGGAGCCCGGGATCGCCATCGAGCTGAACGGTGCCAAGAACTCGAGGTGCCGGAGTAACGGTGCTTGGATCGGTCGGATCGTGAAGACGCATTTACTACATCAACCGCTAATATAACGCCTGCCGGGTTCACGAGGGTACGTGACGGACACTCTCCTCTCGCTATGCCATCACCATGGTCTTGCGTGATCGTAGGAAATTTTTGAAATTACTATGTTCCCCAACAACAACCCAAGTATTGATTATACACCGGCAAGGCCAATGTCATTGCAGATGCTTTGAGCAGAAAGCTACCGTAACAGTCTAATCCTCAAGCCCTTTCACCGGATCTGTGAAGCTTTCCGCAAGCTGAATCTTCGTTGTTCCTCAAGGCTTTCTTGCCAACCTCATAGTCTCTCCTACTTTGGAAGATCGGATCCGTGAGGCTCAACTTCTGGATGCCATGGTGAAAAGGTGAAACGTGGTATCGATAAGGGCATTTCCAAGTACAAGTGCTTCCACGCTGATGACAAAGACACTCGCTCTTTTGAGGACCGGATTGTGGTTCCTAAGGGTGATCTGAGAAAGTCATTATGAACGAGGCTCACAATTCGCTTCTATCCATTCATCCCGAAGTAATGAAGATGTACCATGACCTCAAGCAGTCATATTGGTGGACTCGAATGAAGCGAGAAATTGCTCAATTCGTGAATGAGTGTGATGTCTGCAAGAGTGAAAGCAACACCAAAGACCAGCTGGTCTCCTCCAACCTCTTGCTATTCCAGAGTGGAAGTTCGATCATATTGAAATGGACTTCGTGACTGGTTTTCCAAAGTCCAAGCGTGGAAATGATGCTATCTTCGTTGTCATTGACAAGCTTACTAAAGTGGCTCATTTTCTTCCTATCAAAGAATCCATCACAGCAGCTCAGCTTGGCAGAGCTATACACCTCCGTGATTGTCTCCTTGCACGGCATTCCACAAGTGATCTCTTCTGACTGCGGGCAAGATCTTTACCTCCAAGTTCGGGATTCTTTTCGTAGGCCATGGGCACCAACATTCGCTTCAGACAGCTTTCCATCCTCAAACAAGTGGCTGTTGAGCGAGTAAATCAAATCCTTGAAGATATGCTCGTGGCTTGTGTCATTTCCTTCGTATGAAGTGGAAGATTGTCTTCCATATGCCGAAGTTCTCTTACAACAACAGCTTCCAAGCGAAGTTCGGCAAGGCCCCGCTCGAAATTTCTATGGCGTAAAGTGCCGCATCTCTTAATTGGTCTCGAGATGTGAACGCCAACTTTGGCAATGACTTGATCACGTATGTAAGAAATGTGCCAAGTCATTCGTGAGAATCTCAAAGCCGCGCTAATCGCGCCACAGTAAGAGCTATTATGATGATAAGCACCGTGATGTGGCTTTTGAAATTGAGACCATGTCTACCTCCGCTGCTCTCCAATGAAAGGCACTCGCCGCTCGGTATCAAAGGGAAGCTTGCCCCTCGACACGCGGGTCCTTTCAAGATCATTGGGAAAAGAGGCGATCTCGCCATCAACTTGAGCTTCCATCCAACTTTGCAAACGCACGATGTGTTTCACGGTCACAACTTCGCAAGTGCTTCAAGACTCGAACGCACTATCAACTTCAAGAGATTGACCTTCAAGAAGATCTCTTATCATGAGCACCCCTGCTATTCTTGAAGAAACCGAGCGCAAGAGTCGCAACAAGTCAATCAAATTCTGAAAGTGAAGTGGTCACACCATTCAACCGAGAAGCTACTTGGGAGCGCGAGGATCACCTCCGCTCCAATATCCGGAGTTCTTTCAGTCCTAGATCTCGGACGAGATCCTCTTGTAGTGGTGGAGTGTTGTAACACCCCGAAGTAACTTTCCATATTTGTAACTCCAACTCTTGCCATTTTCGCATTGATATATGATATTCCCTCCATGGTTGGGTTTTCTCCTTTTGCATTTTGTCCATGTCATGCATTTTATATTATGTCATCATGCATCGCATTTGCATACGTGTTCGCCTCATGATTCCGGCATTTTTCCCGTTGTTCGCTTTTGCAATCCGCACTCCTATCTCCCCGGCGGTCCTTTTTACGGTTTTCCGTGGTAGGGTATTAAACCTTCTCGAATGGACCAAGGTTTGTCTAGTGGCCTTGATATACCACCAGAGACCACCGTCAAGTTTCGGTCATTTGGAGCTCGCTTGGTACTCCAACGGTTAACCGCACTCTCGAAAGGCCTCTTTAATTTGCAGCCCAACACCCTCCAAAACAGCCCAATAACCCATCTAAGTCACTTCCATGTTTCCGTCTGCTCGATCACGATCGTGTGGGCGAAAACTACACCTCATTTGGACTCTCCTAGCTCCCTCTATGCCTATTTACAAACCCTCCAACCGGATCATTCCCCTCAAACCCTAGCTTTCTCCGCTGCTGCCGACACGTTCGGGCGAGCCGGACGCTGTCCGCCTGCTGCCGCCGGGCCAATCATGGGCGCCACGTCGCCACCCGGCGCCCCCACTTCAGCCTCGCTGACCATGGGGCTTCAGAGGGCCTGCGGCGAGCTCGAAGCGCCGCCGCGCCTCGCCTCCCGCCCGAAGGCTGCCTCAGGCCGGCGGCGCTGCCTCCGCTGGCCGCCATGGCCAAGCTTACCGCTGGCCAACGGCTCGCCAGCCCGGCCGCACGTGGCCACGGCTGGGCGCCTCCCGCTGGGTTCTCGCCGCCTCGGCTGGCACGGGCTGGCGGGCCACACGGCCCCGCCCCCGGCCCCAGTTCTTCCTCCCGGCGAAGCCATGAGCAGCCTGGCGCCTGTCCGCCTCGATCCGATCCGCCTCGGGCCACGGCACGCCGCTGATTTCTCCCTCCTAATATTTCTAAGTTATTTTGCATCCAAGGTTTTTGTTGCTTTTTCAACGGTTGTAACTTTGTCATCGTAGCTCCATTTTATGCGCAGATATTATGTCAAATGTTCGCCTCAAGAGTAGATCATTTCATTCCATTGCATCATTTTCATTTGAGCTCATCTTGATGCCCGAAATGTTGTTGGAAGAGTGCTATGTGTTGTTAGTTTCTGTTTCAGAACAGAACTTGCACTTTGTTATTTTTGCCATGATTAATGTGTGCACCCTATGAATTTTAGTCCTACAAGTGTTTTGAAATATGCCATGCCATCTTTCCAGGGGTGTATGCCATGTATTTTTGTGATCTATGTGGTGACTAGCACAAGCATGCAAAGTAGGTGTCCTGATGTTGCTGATTTCAGCCCTGTTTTAGCTGATTTTAATGCCATGTTAACTTGATGATACCAAGAGATCTATGCATATTTCGAGATACTTCAGTAAGGGTGTTTGTAAAACATGTCTTGCTCTATCCATCCATGCCCTTGTTTGCAATTATGGAGTGTCATAGCTTGAGTCAATGGAGCTCTACTTTTGCTATCAAATGTTTCCTGGCAGATTGTATACATGTTATTCAAATTTTCCTAGGTTGTTGTGGTTGACCCATGTATGTTATGTTATTGTTCTTGCCATGTATGTCTTCTATGTCATGTCTTATTGATGTATGTATGCTTAGTTTTTCATATAAGGCTCTGTGGTGAGCGCATTGAGCTTGTAAACATGCCTACTCGTTATCAGTTTTTGACATGTCATGTTGCTGAATCTGTTAACGAAACTTTCAATATTGACATGGGTGTTACTATATTTTCTAGTCCTTTTTGGCTTATGGTCTATAAGGGACTTTTGATATATGCTTTGAGTAGATTCATGCCATGCCTTGTTTTGCTATTTTAAGTTCCTGTAGCATGTAGTTTTGTTGCTCTGAACATTGCAACCTGATGCTGTTTTTACCATGTCCAGCCTGATATTTTGTGCACTTTTGCCATGCGTGTTTGAACCTGTTATGATGTGAACTAGCCGTAGCTCAGTTCTCATCTTTTGTCGAGAATCTTGTGTAGATCACTGCCATGTGCTTTGTTGATACGTTTGGGTGCAGTAGCTTAATTAAGTGTTGCTTGCTAAGTGGCATCATGCTGTTAATGGCAGATTTGTGCCATTCTTGTTTTGCTTGTCATTTGCAAACCGTGCATCCGATTCCGGTGATCTTTATATCGATTTCAACCGAAATCATCTCGTCTTTCCAATGGCATGCTTGGTTTGCCAAGTTGATGCCTGGTTCATCATTTACCTTCCGGAGCGCACATACGCATTGCATATCGCATCCCGCATATCTTGTCATGTTTTGCATCATGTTGATTGTGCATTGCACCGTGATTTATTGTGGTTCCTTTGTTTGTGCTTTGGTTAGAGTCGGGAGACGAGTACGTGAACGAGGAACCTGTTGAGAACGCTTTCGAGGATCAAGCTTTCGACTACTCTGAGAACATTGCAGGCAAGATGACCATACCCTCGAAATCACTTCTATCTTTGCTATGCTAGTTGCTCGCACTTTTGCTATGCCTATGCTGCGATGCCTACCACTTGCTATATCATGCCACCCATATTGCCATGTCAGCCCCTAACCATCCTTTCCTAGCAATCCGCTGATTGGCTATGTTACCGCTTTGCTCAGCCTCTTATAGCTGCTAGTTGTAGGTGAAGTGAAGTTTGTTCCTTGTTGAACATGGAGATGTTGTTCCTCTTGGAACATGTTTACTTGTTGGGGATATCACAATTTATATGTCTGCTATAATTAACACATCTATATACTTGGTAAAGGGTGGAAGGCTCGGCCTTATGCCTGGTGTTTTGTTCCACTCTTGCCACCCTAGTTTCCGCCATACCGTGTTATGTTCCTTGATTTTATGCTCCTTACACGGTTGGGTGATTTATGGACCCCTTGACAGTTCGCTTGAATAAGACTCGCCCAAAGAAAGCCCAACTTTGGTTTTACCAGCCCACCTAAGCCTTTTTCCGGTTTTCGCGAGTCGAGGGTCATCTTTATTTTAACCCCCGGACCAGTGCTCCTTCGAGTGTCGGGCCCAACCGAGCTCACAAGGGGCCACCACGGGAAACTCGAGGTTTGGTTTTACTCGTAGCCTGCTCTCATCCGGATGTGCCTCGAGAACTAGATATGTGCAGCTCCTATCGGGATTTGTCGGCACAATCGGGTGGCTTTGCTGGTCTTGTTTTATTGCTGTCGAAATGTCTTGTAGTCCGGGATTCCGAGATTGATCGGGTCTTCCCAGAAGGAATATCCTTCGCTGACCGTGAGAGCTTATAATGGGCTTGTTGGGACACCCCGCAGGGTAATATCTTTCAAAGCCGTGCCCGCGGTTATGAGGCGATGGGAATTTGTTAATGTCCTTGTAGAAAACCCAAAGTTGACCTCATATAAAATACACATCAATCAAGGTGTAACTGCGGATGGTCTCTTCTCATGGAGTCCGGAAGTGAACACGGTGTTGGAGTTATGTCCGACGAAGTAGTTCAGATCACTTCTTGATCGCTATTAGTTTCAACGCACCGTGCTTTGCTCCTCTTCTCGCCTCTTTTGCGTAAATAGCCACCATATATGCTAGTCGCTGCTGCAGCTCCACTTTCTTACTCGTCCTTCCTATAAGCTTAAATAGTCTTGATCTCGCTGGGTGAGATTGCTGAGTCTCGTGACTCACAGATACTTCCAAAACAGTTGCAGGTTCCATGAGGCCAGCAGGTGATTCAACCGAGCTCAAGTGGGAGTTCGACGAGGAACGTGGTCACATTATGTGTCTTTTCCAGATGATCGTAGTGGTGCCCAGTTGGGACGTTTCGGGATCCGTAGCATTTGGGGTATCTTCTTTAATTTTGGTTCCGTAGTCGGACCTTGAGTGTACTCGATTGATGGATGTTTATTTATGTATCGTGTGAAGTGGCGAATCGTAAGCCAACTATGTATCTTTCCCTTAATTATTACATGGGTTGTGTTAAGATTACCTCACTTATGCACATTGCTTTCAATGCGGTTATGCCTCTAAGTCGTGCTCGATACATGGGAGATATAGCGCATCGGGCGTTACACTTCTCTCGCTATCACCAGATCAAGATGGTGGTAGAAGACGGGAAAGACGGCCTTCTTGACCCCCGTGGAGTGTACACACACATGCATGCTGCCTGGCTATGCGAACGCAGGAGCGACCTTTCAGCGGCCGATGCACATCACCTTGGGCCCGCAGCTCGGGAAGAATGTTGAGGCTTACGCCGATGACATTGTGGTGAAGTCTCGTGGAGGCCAAAACCCGATACAAGACCTGAGGAAACCTTCATGAGCCTCAACGCAGTGAACCTGCGGCTCAACCCGAGAAGTGTGTGTTTGGGTTCCCTCGGCAAGTTTCTGGGCTTCCTCGTCCCACCGAGGCATCGAGGCTAACCTGTAAAAGGTCAAGGCGGTCGAGGACATGAGCCCCCAAAGACCCTCGAGAAATGCAAAGCTCACTAGGCGCGGACCGCACTAGGACGCTTCATCTCCAAGTTGGGGAGCGAAGCTGCCTTTCTTCCACTGATGAAGAAAAAGGGGGCCCTTTGAATGGATCAAGAGGCCGACAAGGCGCTCCAAGATCTCAAGAGGTACCACCAGCCTCCGATAATGGTGGCCCTGCTACCTCAAGAACCCCCGGTGTCTACTTGCAGCCACTTCCCTACTCGCCAGCCGCAGCCCTCGTGGCGGTTAGGGAGGAGACGGACCAAAGCCAAGGCAAATGCCCTGGTCAAGGCGAAGCAGGATCAAGGAAGACTCATAGAGACCACTACCACAGCCGAGAAGGATCAGCCACCGCAGGAAACGCACTGGACAGAGAGACCTCCCCTAGCGACTCAGCCGGGGCTCCATCTGCCCTGAGGCGCCACGGTCTCCTGAGGGCGCCATCGACACCAAAGACTCCTAACCTCGTTGAACACCCCTGTACTTCTGTCAAGACAAGGTTAGGGACGCGAGGGCGCAGTACCCCATGCCTCTAAACTCCTCCTCGCTTATTGGTGGCCTCAGCAAGCTGCGGCATTATTTTCGGGCCACCCCATCAAGGTTGGCTCAAGATACCTCTTGGAAAGGGTGCTCAGGAGCCCCAACTCAGCCGAGAGTCGCTGAGTGGAACATCGAACTGCAAGCTTTCAGCTCGAATTCAGCACAACCAAAGTCATCAAGGGGGCCGACATTGGATTTCATGGCAGAATGGACAGAGGCCTGGCCTCAAGGCTGATGAGGATCGATCCTCTCCCCGGAAGCGAGGCGCCTGATGGTTGGGTCATGTACTTCGACGGGCGCTTTTTCAGCACGGGCTGGGGCTGGAGCAGGCTTATATCTCCTACTCAAGACAAGCTCACAGCTGCAGCAGCCTGCTTTCCAAAGACAGAGAAAAGGTCTCCAACAACATAGCAGAATATGAAGGCTCGATAGCAGGCTCAAGGCCGCAGCCTGCCCTAGGAGTGAAGCGCCTACCATCAAGGGTGATTCACAACCTCGCCAACTTCTCCAACAAGGTATACGAGCCGAGGGACGAGCACATGGAAGCCTACCGCAGAGGTCCGCAGGATGGAGAAGCAGCCTGGGCTGGAGTTGCAAGATGTGCCCCATGGCACCAATCAAGAGGCCGATGACATCGCCAAACGGGCATCCAGCGGCTACCTCAGAGCCCGCGCCTCAAGAGCGGGCTCAGCCCTCGGCCACGCCATCGCTGCCAAGCACGGTGCAGCCTTGGGAGGAGCTCCCAGCCACCAGCTCTCAGGAGCCCTGGCTCAGGGTCTGCCTCGGAGCGCCTCCCGCCTTGATGCTGGAGCCTCGTGAGGGGTGCTGATCACGTAACTCCTGAGCTACCTCGACGCAAGGGACCTTGCCGAGAAGGAGGAGGAAGCGAGCGTGTGGCGCAAGAAGCTACAACATACTGCATTAGGGATGGAGAGCTTCACACGAAGCGTACTAAATGATGTGTCCCCACGCTGCATCTCTAGGGAGCAAGGGAAGGAACTGCCGGGTGATATACACAATGGAGACTCGGGCATCATTCATCATCGCGACCTCATGGCAGGCATGCTCCGCAGCGGGTTCTATTGGCCCACTGTGCTCAATGACACCGCTTAACTGGTGAGGGCTTGCAGGCTCGCCAATTCCATGCCAAGCAGATCCATCACCAAGGAGGTCTGCAAACTATACCTCTCGTGGCCATTCGCAGCCTGGGGGCTGGATATCCTGGCCTGCTTCTCGGCTCCGTGGGGCTATCGCTACTTACGCCGCCGCGGACAAGTTCACCAAGTGGGCTGAAGTGGAAGCCGTCTCACCATCCCCGCAGGTTCTCGCGTCAAGTTTATCAAGGGCATCGTGAGCCGGTTCGGGTGCCAACCGCATCATCACCGGCTAACGGTTCGCAGCTCACCAAGAATCCTCTTCAAAACATATTGCGCTAACCTTGGGACGCAGATATGCTACGCCGTAGCACACCCGCGTGAGCAACGGTCGCCGAAAGGGCTAATGCAGAGGTCCCGAGGGGCCCCAAAACCAGACATTCAAGAAGAAGCTGAGGCCCGCAGAGGCTGGTACGATGAGCTTCATCCGTTGTGGTCCATCCGCAGAACCGCAACCAAGCCGATTGGCGAGACCCCATTCTTCCGGGTCTATGGAGTTGAAGCAGTCCTCCTCACGAGGTCGACGTTGTTCCGCACGGGTCCCGGGCGCTCGACGAGGCAATGCAGACGCCATGCGGGGACGACTCCGTGTTGGGGAGGAGCATCATCGGAAGAAGCCACGAGCGGCAAGATACAAACAAGCATCGCGTGATACCATCGCCGCAACATCCGCCTCTGTGACTCTCGGAGGGGGACCTCGTGTCAGCGGGTTCTCTCAAGGGAAGGACTGCATAAGCTATCTCCCATGTGGGAGGGCCCGCTCAAGGTTGTTCATGTTTCAGTGCCCGCCCGCCGCTTGAGACTCGTGGAGGGGTGCCCATCTA
>JAHIAM010007435.1:0-53091 GCA_021605205.1 Aegilops longissima | reverse complement strand
TGTTTGATGCGATGAAATGTTTGAAGATTTATTTGCTGGAAATAATACTTGTCCTAAGCTTGGGGATGCTTTGCTTAATGAATATGATCCTTTGATTACTTCCACTTTCGATAAGAAAATTTATTATGATGATAGCATGCCTCGTATTTATGATGTGTTGGGGGAAACAACACCTATGGGTGTTGGGGAACGTAGTAATTTCAAAAAATTTCCTACGCACACGCAAGATCATGGTGATGGCATAGCAACGAGAGGGGAGAGTGTATGTCCACGCACTCGTGAGACCGTAAGCGAAGCGTTATAACAACGCTGTTGATATAGTCGACATCTTCACGATCCGACCGATCCAAGTACCGAACGACGGCACCTCCGAAGTTCAGCACACGCTCAGCTCGATGACGATCCCCGGCCCGATCCAGCAAAGCGTCGGATGAGTTCCACAAGACGACGGCGCAGGACGATGATGATGCTCCACCGACGCAGGGCTTCGCCTAAGCTCATGACGATATGACTTCACTCGCAGGGCTTCGCTTAAGCTCCGCGACGATATGACCAAGTGGAATATGGTGGAGGGGGCACCGACACGGCTAAGGAACGATCCGAGATCAACTTGTGTGTCATGGGTGCCCCTGCCCCTCAGATATAAAGGAGCAAGGGAGGGCTGCCAAGGAGGAGGAGGCGCCTACTAGGGGGAGTCCTACTCCTACCGGAGTAGGACTCTCCTTTCCTAGTAGGAGTAGGAGAGAAGGAAGGAAGGGAGGAAGGTGCGGCCCTCCCCAGTCCACCTGGACTAGGCCTTGGGCGCGGCCTGCCCTAGGCAGCCCTCTCTCTTCTGCAGGCCCAATAAGGCCCAATACTTCTCCCCGGCGAATTCTGTAACTCTCCCAGATTCAAAATACCCAATCATTCGAACCTTTCCGAACTCCAATATAGTCGCCCAATATATCGATCTTTACGCCTCGACCATTTCGAGACTCTCGTCATGTCCCCGATCTCATCCGGACTCAACTCCTTCGTACATCAAAACTCATAAACTCATAATATAACCGCCATCGAAACCTTAATCGTATGGATTCTACGGGTTCGAGAACTATGTAGACATGACCTAGAACTATTCTCGGTCAATAACCAATAGCGGAACCTGGATGTCCATATTGGCTCCTACATATTCTACGAAGATCTTTATCGGTCAAACCGCATAACAACATACGTTGTTCCCTTTGTCATCGGTATAGTTACTTGCCCGAGATTTGATCGCCGTATCCAATACCTAGTTCAATCTCGCATCGCAAGTCTCTTTACTGCTCCATAATGCATCATTCCGTAACTAACTCATTAGTTACATTGCTTGCAAGGCTTATAGTGATGTGCATTACCGAGAGGGCTCAGAGATACCTCTCCGACAATCGGAGTGACAAAACCTAATCTCAAATACGCCAACCCAACATGTACCTTTGGAGACACCTGTAGTACTCCTTTATAATCACCCAGCATTGCCAGGACGCTTGGTAGCACCCAAAGTGTTCCTCCGTAAACGGAGTTGCATAATCTCATAGTTACAGGAACATGTATAAGTCATGAAGAAAGCAATAGCAACATACTAAACGATCAAGTGCTAGGCCAACGGAATGGGTCATGTCAATCAGATCATTCTCCTAATGATGTGATCCCGTTAATCAAATGACAACTCATGTCTATGGTTAGGAAACATAACCATCTTCGATTAACGAGCTAGTCAAGTAGAGGCATACTAGTGACACTGCTTGTCTATGTATTCACACATGTATTATGTTTCCGTTAATACAATTCTAGCATGAATAATAAACATTTATCATGATATAAGGAAATAAATAATAACTTTATTATTGCCTCTAGGGCATATTTCCTTCAGTCTCCCACTTGCACTAGAGTCAATAATCTAGTTCACATCGCCATGTGATTTAACATCAATAGTTCACATCTATATGTGGTTAACACCCATAGTTCACATCGACATGTGACCAACACCCAAAGGGTTTACTAGAGTCAGTAATCTAGTTCACATCGCTATGTGATTAACACCCAAAGAGTACTAAGGTGTGATCATGTTTTGCTTGTGAGATAATTTTAGTCAACGGGTCTGTCACATTCAGAGCCGTATGTATTTTGCAAATATTCTATGTCTACAATGCTCTGCACGGAGCTACTCTAGCTAATTGCTCCCACTTTCAATATGTATCCAGGTTGAGACTTTAGAGTCATTCTGATTAGTGTAAAAGTTTGCATCGATGTAACTTTTACAACAAACTCTTTTATCACCTCCGAATCGAGAAACATCTCCTTAGTCCTTACTAAGGATATTCTTGACCAATGTCCAAAGGATCTACCCTAGATCACTATTGTACTCCCTTGCCAAATATAGAGCAAGGTATATAATAGGTCCGGTACATAGCATAGCATACTTTATAGAACCTATGACTGAGGCATAGGAATGACTTTTCATTCTCTTTCTATTTTCTCGCTATGGTCGGATTTGAGTCTTACTCAATTTCATACCTTTGCAACACAGCAAGAACTCTTTCTTTGACTGCTCCATTTTGAACTATTTCAAAATCTTGCCAAGGTATGTACTCATTGAAAAACTTATCAAGCGCCTTTGATCTATCTCAATAGATCTTGATGCTCAATATATAAGTAGCTTTTATCGAGGTTCTTCTTTGAAAAACTCCTTTCAAATACTCCTTTATGCTTTGCGTAATAATTCTACATTATTTCCGATCAACAATATGTCATTCACATATACTTATCGAAATGCTGTAGTGCTCCCACTCACTTTCTTGTAAATACAAAGCTTCCCAAAAGTCTCAGATAAAACCATATGCTTTGATCAAATCATCAAGCATATATTCCAACTCGAGATGCTTGCACCAGTCCATAGATGGACCACTGAGCTTGCACATTTTGTTAGCATCTTTAGGATTGACAAACCTTCTGTTGCATCATATGCAACTCTTCTTTAATAAATCCATTAAGGAATGCAGTTTTGACATCCATTTGCCGATTTCATAAATGTGGCAATTGTTAACATGATTCGGATAGACTTAAGCATCGCTATTTAGTGAGAAAATTTCATCGATTCAACACCTTGAACTTGTCGAAAACCTTTTGCAACAAGTCGAGCTTTGTAGATAGTAACACTACTATTAGTGTCCATCTTCCTCTTGAAGATCCATTTATTTAACATGGCTTGCTGATCATAGAGCAAGTCAATCAAAGTCCATACTTTGTTCTCATACATGGATCCTATCTCGATTTCATGGCCTCAAGCCATTTCGCTGAATCTGGCTCATCATCGCTTCCTCATAGTTCGAGGTTCATCATGGTCTAGTAACATGACTTCCGTAACATGATTACCGTATCACTGTGCGGATCTTACTCGAAGACCCACGAGGTTTGGTAGCAACTTGATCTCAAGTTTCATGATCATCATCATTAACTTCCTCACTAATTGGTGTAGGAATCATCGAACTGATTTCGTGATGAACTACTTTCCAATAATGGAGAAGGTACAATTACCTCATCAAGTTCTACTTTCCTCCCGCCACTTCTTTCGAGAGAAACTTCTCTAGAAAGGATCCATCTTAGCAACGAAAAACTTGCCTTCGGATCTGTGATAGAAGGTGTACCCAATAGTTACCTTTGGGTATTCTATGAAGACGCACTTTTCCGATTTGGGTTCGAGCTATCGTGAAAACTTTTTCACATAAGCATCACAATTCCAAACTTTAAGAAACGATAGCTTAGGTATACTGTTAAACCATAGTTCATACGGTGTCGTCTCAACGGATTTAGATGGTGCCCTATTAAACGTGAATGCAGTTGTCTCTAATGCATAACCCCAAAACGATAGTGGTAAACCGATAAGAGACATCATAGATCGCACCATATCAAATAAAGTGCGGTTATGACGCTCGACACACCATTACGTTATGGTGTTCCATGTGGCGTGAGCTGCTAAACTATTCCACATTGTTTTATATGAAGGCCAAACTCAGAACTCAAATATTCTCCTCCACGATCGATCGTAGAAACTTTATTTTCTTGTTACGATGATTCTCCACTTCACTCTGAAATTCTTTGAACTTTTCAAATGTTTCATACTTGTGCTTCATTAAGTAGATATACTCATATCTGCTCAAATCATCTTGTGAAGGTCAGAAAATAACGATACTTGCCATGAGCCTTAATACTTATTGGTCTGCATACATCAGAATGTATTATTTCCAACAAGTTTGTTGCTCGTTCCATTGTTCCGGAGAACGGAGTTTTAGTCATCTTGCCCAAATGGCACGGTTCGCAAGCATCAAATGATTCATAACCAAGTGATTTCGAAAATCCATCTTTATGGAGTTTCTTCATGCGTTTTACACCGATATGACCCCAAACGGCAGTGCCACAAATAAATTGCACTATCATTATTAACTTTACATCTTTTGGTTTCAATATTATGAATATGTGTATCACACGATCGAGATCCAACAAACCATTTTCATTGGGTGTATGACCATAGAAGGTTTTATTCATGTAAATGTAACAATAATTATTCTCTAACTTACATGAATAACCGTATTGCAATAAACATGATCAAATCATATCCATGCTCAACGCAGACGCCAAATAACATTTATTTAGGTTCAACACTAATCCCGATAGTATAGGAGTGTGCGATGATGATCATATCAATCTTGGAACTACTTCCAACACTCATCGTTACTTCCCTTCAACTAGTTTTTGTTTATTCTCAGAACTCCTGCTTTCGAAGTTACTAATCTTAGCAACCTAACAAGTATCAAATACTGGGGCTACTATAAACACTAATCCCGATAGTATAGGAGGTGCGATGATGATCATATCAATCTTGGAACTACTTCCAACACTCATCGCCACTTCCCTTCAACTAGTCTCGCTTATTCTCAGAACTCCTGCTTCGAAGTTACTAATCTTAGCAACCTAACAAGTATCAAATACTGTGGGCTACTATAAACACTAGTAAAGCACACATCAATAACTTGTATATCAAATATACCCTTGTTCACTTTGCCATCCTTCTTATCCACCAAATATTTGGGGTACTTCCGCTTCCAAAGGACCAGTTCCATTGCAGAAAAGCACTTAGTCTCGTGCTTAGGTCCAGATTTGCTTTCTTCACTTAACAGCAACTTGCTTGCCGCTCTTCTTGAAGTTCCCTTCTTCCCTTTGCCCTTTCCTTGAAACTAGTGGTCTTGTCAATCATCAACACTTGATGCTCTTTTCTTGATTTCCACCTTCGTTGATTTCAGCATCATGAAGAGCTTGGGAATTACTTTTGTCATCCCTTGCATA
Source organism: Aegilops longissima (assembly GCA_021605205.1). NCBI lineage: Eukaryota > Viridiplantae > Streptophyta > Magnoliopsida > Poales > Poaceae > Aegilops > Aegilops longissima. The sequence goes on along the minus strand of JAHIAM010007435.1, from coordinate 47,730 downwards.
TTATAGTTCATCACGAAGTTCTACTAACTTGGTGATGGTGACTAGAGAATTCTGTCAATCACTATCTTATCCGGAAGATTAACTCCCACTTGATTCAAGCGATTGAAGTACCTGCATAACTGAGCACATGCTCACTAGTTGAGCGATTCTCTCCATCTTTTAGCTATAGAAATTGTTGGAGACTTCATATCTCTCAACTCGGTATTTGCTTGAAATATTAACTTCAATTCCTGGAACATCTCATATGGTCCATGACGCTCAAAACGCCTTTGAAGTCCCGATTCTAAGCCATACATGGTGCACTAAACTATCAAGTAGTCATCATATTAAGCTAGCCAAACGCTCATAACGCCCGATTTGCTCCTGCAATAGGTCTGTAACATCCCAAATTTTGGAATGTTAATATAATTAATTGAATTGTTTGTTTGTTTCTTGAGTGAATTAAACTTGAGTGAAATTTGAACCTTTTCAAAAACTTTTGAAAGAGAGGGAATAAAATGACTTTCCCTTCTCCGTAAATTCAAATTCATCCTATTAAAATCAATGAGAGAAGATGACATGACTTCTTCAACTATAAAGAATTTGAACGGAGTTTTGCAATTTAATTCTTTCAAATATTTGCACTTGCTTCTCTATTTTCTTCCCGAAAATAAATTCTTGCAAGCAAGAAAGAGCGGAGGAAAATGACCCTCCAAAATCAGGGGCATTTTTGAAAATATTTGAGCCAAGAAAACCAAAGTTTTTATTTAAAAATTATTTGCAAAAAGAAATAAAGCCTTTAGGGATTTTCTGAAAACATTTTTTTAGTTTTTATTTTGGCCGTGGAATAATGCTCATCATCTACATTTTATTTTTCTCGATAATTTTAGTATATAAAAACTCTTTATTCCAATTGATTTGATTTCCTTTTATTGTTTTAGTTTCCTAATTTTAAAATAGGAATGGAATCGCTTTTATTAGGAAAAAACCTGGCCCATTAAGCACTTTCCTATTCTAGCCCAACAAGAGATCATCTCCTTCCTCTGCTTCCTCTCACGCTATGTAAGCTTTCCATATCCATGGAGACAGAAACTCCACCTTCCCGATCTCCCTCGTTTTTCCATCCCAGCGCCTCCCGAGACCGCCTATAAAACCCCTCCTCTCCTCGCTCCATTTTTCCCATCACCACGCCTCCCTGCCCGTAGCCTTCTCGCCACCGCCCTCCTTTTCCTGCCTAGAACGCCACCAGAACTCTCCGAACCTCCCATCGCCCAGCGCCACCTCCCAAGCGCTGACCTCCTCCGCCACCCCCACCTCGCCACACTCGCCGCCGAGCAGCCTCCACATCGCCGAATCCTTCCTGCCATCTCTGCCACGCATGTAACTCCGCTGTTTTCAGATTTATTTCTGTAACAGATTTAGTTCCGTTCTTGTTTAGCTTATAACTTTTGATCTAGAAGTCCAATGATGCTGATTGTTTTTATGTTAGATCACAATTTTCTTGTAGTTTCCAAAATATATAATTTGTCTATGTTTGGATTTATAAAATTGAGTTAGATCAGATTTGAATTAAAGCTTGTTTTGCTTATTCCGGGAGTTTAAAATAGATTTTATTTGATTCTTTTTTCTACTGATCACTAGTGATCATATTTACCAGTGGTAAAAACTTCAAAATTGTTTGAGTATTTTAGCTTATTGTTTCATGTAAAACAAATTCTGTTTTAGTTCTATTCAATTATAGCTACTTTTTCTATAGTTGTTTTTAAACTATTTTATTTTATATTTCAGAAAGTTTATGTTTGGTTTCTATTAGTTAAACAGTAGGTGTTCAACAAGTTTTTATATTTATTTTTATTTTGTTATCGTGAAATCAATTCAAGTTCGCTAATAACTTGCAATGGATTTCTACTGTTTTAACTCCCAATTGAAAATACTTTCAAAATAGCTTTATGAAAAAATACTTTATTTTTTTCTTTGTCTTAACTAAATTTATATTTTATTCTCTGTTATTTTAGTGTTTTATTTTCCATTAGACAAAACTATTTTTGTGAATGTTGTAGAAGAAGACTCCTAGTTTTATTTGAAGTTCCTTCGGATTCTTATTCGCTTCTCTTTTGTTTTGATTGTTAGTGTGAGTGCTTATGTGAATGATATGTTTGTTATATAGATTTCATCGAGAGTGAAGAGTATTCTATCAAGTTATTTATTGAGAACGATAATTCTTCTTCGTCAACATCACTGTGCAAGTTCACTTTGATCATTGCTTTCATACCTATGTTTTATTGCATTTAGTGGCATCCTTGCAACCACCCCTCAAGAGTGTTATTGAATCCTTGTAATTGAGTAGTATGCATGAGGTAGGAACCCACCCCTGTTACCAAGCCCGGACGATATTTTATTTAATGCTACGCTATAGTAGACGGGTTTGGTATGAGTGCTCGGAGTGGTGTGAGAATGGAGGATCTACGCCAATGACGACCACTCCATGATGGAATCTGCAAGGACTCAGATCTTCAAGGCCTCAAGACTTCAAGACTCGAGACAAGAATTCAATATACACCATCGGGTGAAGGATTTGTTGACGGGCACCGGAGAAACCAAAGGTTGGCCGATGCATGGAGAAGCGCCATGACATCTTATGGAAAGCTTCACCTGCACTCAAAGAGACGGAAGAATACTTCACGCCTTGAAGCTTACCTGCAACCGCAAGTCATTATGGGCTCGCTTGGTTGACCTTAGTTGTGACTCGGCCGGGACGGTACTAGCAGATGTAGAACTACTAGAGGATGGGTTGAGTACCGGACAAGGGTCGAGGAACTATTTGGAAGACCATGTTTCGTCATCTTGTTCTCAAACACTCAAGTGCGAGAACGTAAAGAGAGGGATCAATCTTGCGGGTAAAGTGTACAATCCTCCGCAGAGGGTCATAACCTAATCGATTAGCCGTGTCCCTGCTACGGACAAATTGAGCCTCCGGACTTGGATCTATCTCGAACTCTCAACACCGGATTGATAACTTAATTGTGGGCAACTTATGATGATTTGGGCTATGAGACATCGGTTGGCGGAACCATGTCATGATAGAAAACTCCATAGTACAGACTTCATTTATTCCTTTGATGTAGGAAAATAAAATCAGCTTTTACGCAAACAAAACTCAGATACAGAGCCACAAAGCCAAATTGCATATAGTATAGTTTTACAATCTGTTTATTCATGTTGTGATCTTGCCGGTACATTCAATGTACTGACCTACACGGCTGCAACGTATCATGTTGCAGGATATTTCTTCGACGAGTAAGAGTTACTATACAGGGTTACGGTCTACACTCAACCCGCCGATGGCGCTGATGGGACTCCACACCCGCTTGATTGTTTCCGCTGAGTATTATGAGGTATATATCATTTTTACGTTATTTATACATGTGATTGCACTTTGATATATACATTGATGTACTGTAGTGCCAAAGATACTGATCCAGTGGATGGCACAAGAATATTGCAGGCTTGACCGCCCGAGGTCGGGTCGCATACCGTTACCTAGCGTGCATTAAGGACATAATTCTTCAGGTAGCAATGAGGATAAACCTCAGATCACGGATCCAATCCGCATCATTGCTACTAACATTTTTAAATACAATTTTCTAGGAACACATATAAAAACATAGGGAAGCAACAACGCGAGCTTATTGATCTACAACATAATTTGCAAAATACTACCAGACTAAGTTCATGATAAATTAAAGTTCAATTAATCATATTACTTAAGAACTCCCACTTAGATAGACATCCTCTAATCCTCTAAGTGATTACGTGATCCAAATCAACTAAACCATGTCCCATCATCACGTGAGATGGAGTAGTTTCAATGGTGAACATCACTATGTTGATCATATCACTATATGATTCACGCTCGACCTTTCGGTCTCCGTGTTCCGAGGCCATATCTGTTATATGCTAGGCTCGCAAGTTTAACCTGAGTATTCTACGCGCGCAACTGTTTTGCACCCGCTGTATTTGAACGTAGAGCCTATCACACCCGATCATCACGCGGTGTCTCAAAGACGAAGAACTTTCGCAATGGTGCATACTCAGTGGAGAACACTTCTTGATAATTTTAGTGAGAGATCATCTTATAATGCTACCGCAATCAAAGCAAGATAAGATGCATAAAGGATAAACATCACATGCAATCAATATAAGTGATATGATATGGTCATCATCATCTTGTGCTTGTGATCTCCATCTCCAAGCACCGCCATGATCACCATCGCCACCGCGCCGACACCTTGATCTCCATCGTAGCATCGTTGTCGCCTCGCCAACTATTGCTTCTACGACTATCGCCATCGCTTAGTGATAAAGTAAAGCAATTACATGGCGCTTGCATTTCATACAATAAAGCGACAACCATATGGCTCCTGCCAGCTGCCGATAATTTGGTTACAAAACATGATCATCTCATACAATAAAATATAGCATCACGCCTTGACAATATCACATCACAACATGCCCTGCAAAAACAAGTTAGACGCCCTCTACTTTGTTGTTGCAAGTTTTACGGTTCGCTACGGGCTGAGCAAGAACCGCTTTACCTACGCATCAAAACCACAACGATAGTTTGTCAAGTTGGTGCTGTTTTAACCTTCGCAAGGACCGGGCGAGCCACACTCGGTTCAACTAAAGTGAGAGAGACAGACACCACGGTCACCTTTAAGCACCGAAAGTGCTCAAGCGGTGAAACCAGTCTCGCGAAGCGTGACGCAGTAATGTCGGTCCGGCCGCTTCATCTCACAATACCGCCAACCAAAGTATGACATGCTGGTAAGCAGTATGACTTATATCGCCCACAACTCACTTGTGTTCTACTCGCATATGACATCAACGATAAAACCAGGCTCGATGCCATCATGGGGGAACGAGTAATTTCAAAAAATTCCTACGCACACGCAAGATCATGGTGATGGCATAGCAACGAGAGGGGAGAGTGTATGTCCACGCACTCAGAGACCGTAAGCGGAAGCGCTATAACAACGCGTTGATGTAGTCGACATCTTCACGATCCGACCGATCCAAGTACCGAACGCACGGCACCTCCGAAGTTCAGCACACGCTCAGCTCGATGACGATCCCCGGCCCGATCCAGCAAAGCTGCCGGGATGAGTTCCACAAGACGACGACGGGCAGGACGATGATGATGCTCCACCGACGAGGGCTTCGCCTAAGCTCATGACGATATGACTTCACTGGCGCAGGCTTCACTTAAGCTCCGCGACGATATGACCAAGTGGAATATGGTGGAGGGGGCACCGACACGGCTAAGGAACGATCCGAGATCAACTTGTGTGTCATGGGGTGCCCCCGCCCCTCAGATATAAAGGAGCAAGGGAAGGGCCGCCAAGGAGGAGGAGGCGCTTAAGGGGGAGTCCTACTCCTACCGGAGTAGGACCTCCTTTCCTAGTAGGAGTAGGAGAGAAGGAAGGGAAGGGAGGAAGGTGCGGCCTCCCCAGTCCACCGGACTAGGCCTTGGGGGCGCGCGGCCTGCCCTAGGCATCCCTCTCTTTCTGCAGGCCCAATAAGGCCCAATACTTCTCCCCGCGAATTCCTGTAACTCTCCTAGATTCAAAATACCCAATCATTCGAACCTTCCGAACTCCAATATAGTCGCCCAATATATCGATCTTTACGCCTCGACCATTTCGAGACTCTCGTCATGTCCCCGATCTCATCCGGACTCAACTCCTTCGTACATCAAAACTCATAAACTCATAATATAACCGCCATCGAAACCTTAATCGTATGGACTCTACGGGTTCGAGAACTATGTAGACATGACCTAGAACTATTCTCGGTCAATAACCAATAGCGGAACCTGGATGTCCATATTGGTCCTACATATTCTACGAAGATCTTTATCGGTCAAACCGCATAACAACATACGTTGTTCCTTTGTCATCGGTATGTTACTTGCCCGAGATTTGATCGCTTGTATCCAATACCTAGTTCAATCTCGCTACGCAAGTCTCTTTACTGCTCCATAATGCATCATTCCGTAACTAACTCATTAGTTACATTGCTTGCAAGGCTTATAGTGATGTGCATTACCGAGAGGGCCCAGAGATACCTCTCCGACAATCGGAGTGACAAAACCTAATCTCAAATACGCCAACCCAACATGTACCTTTGGAGACACCTGTAGTACTCCTTTATAATCACCCAGTTACGCTAGACGCTTGGTAGCACCCAAAGTGTTCCTCCGTAAACGGAGTTGCATAATCTCATAGTTACAGAACATGTATAAGTCATGAAGAAAGCAATAGCAACATACTAAACGATCAAGTGCTAGGCCAACGGAATGGGTCATGTCAATCAGATCATTCTCCTAATGATGTGATCCCGTTAATCAAATGACAACTCATGTCTATGGTTAGGAAACATAACCATCTTCGATTAACGAGCTAGTCAAGTAGAGGCATACTAGTGACACTGCTTGTCTATGTATTCACACATGTATTATGTTTCCGGTTAATACAATTCTAGCATGAATAATAAACATTTATCATGATATAAGGAAATAAATAATAACTTTATTATTGCCTCTAGGGCATATTTCCTTCAATGGGATCCTGGGGAATCCCTTCTACAGTTAGCGGGGCGTGGAGCTGTGCAAAGAGCAGGTCTAAAAGATCTTCGCGAGGGGATTTTTACCCAGGTTCGGGCCGCAAACGATGCGTAAAACCCTAGTCCTGCTTGTCTGTGTGTATTTAGTGTTCTTGAGCTCTTGAACTAGCTGCGGTGCATGCCCAGTCCAAAAAAGTCCAAATCCTTCCACAAGACGCCTCAGCCTTCTTTTTATATGTCAAAGGGGTCGCCACAGTGGCACATAAGAGGTGGAAAGTATCTACAATGTACAAGTTTATCGCCTGCCATCGTAGGGCAAACACCTTTAATGTGTCGCCACGTGTCTCTTTTCTTTATCGGGACGACAACAACGCCGTCCCGCTTGTCGTCAGCCGCGCTTTGCTTTGACGCAAGGCCCAAGCCGACGAGGCATGTAGTGCCATGCCGGCTGGCTGGTTGCTGAGCTGGTGCGGTGACAGGGTCTTCACGAGGATCTGCATGCCACCACACAGGTGCTTGGCTAGTTGGCCTACAAGCTGCATGTTGCCACGCAGGTGCTCGCCTAGTTGGCGGGCTGGTCGCCGAGTCGGAACGGTCGTGGGCAGCGAACTTTTGCAAAGGTATTCTGGCCTCGCCCCCGAGATGCCCCCGTGAGGGTCTTGTCGGGTTCAGACGCCCCCGCAAGGATCTTGCCGGGTATTCGTTCCGTCTCCGCAAGGATCTTGCCGTGGTCTTCCTCTCGCTGGTTTCTTTTCTAGACTCGCAGCCTTTGGTCTTCACAAAGATCTGCATGCCACCACGCAGTGCCCCCAGTCTTGGTCTTGATGTTGTCGATGGTGTCGTAACTCGTGCTCAAGGGTGGTGGCCTTGCCGGTATTAGCAATTTGCCCCGACAAGGCTCTTTGCCGGGCTATAGGCCGCCCCGCAAGGGTGTTGCCGGGAAGCCCATCTTGCCCTTTCGCTTCTTCATGTTGGGGACCGTAGCAGTAAATTAAAATTTTCACGATCACCAAGATCAATCTATGGAGATTCTAGCAACGAGGGAAGGAGAGTGCATCTACATACCCTTGTAGATCGCTAAGCGGAAGCGCTCATGAGAACGGGGTTGAAGGAGTCGATTGCCGTGATCCAAATCACCGGAGATCCTAGTGCCGAACGGACGGCACCTCCGCTGCTCAACACACGTGACAGCCCGTGACGCCTCCCACGCCTTGATCCAGCAAGGAGAGAGGGAGAGGTTGAGGAAGACTCCATCCAGCAGCAGCACAACGGCATGGTGGTGGTGGAGGAGCGTGGCATCCCAGCAGGCTTCGCCAAGCACCAAGCGAGAGGAGGAGGAGGAGAGGCAGGCTGCACCAACAGGAGAGAACTCATGTGTTATGGGCAGCCCCTAGGCCTCATATATATAGGGAAGGGAGGAGGGTGCGCTCTCTAGGGTTCCCACCCCTAGGGGGCGGCAGCCCTAGATGGGAAAGGGGAGGCGGCCAAGAGGGGAGGGAGAGGAGGCGCCACTAGATGGGCCTTAGGGCCCATCTCGCCTAGGGTTTGCCCTCCCACTCACCTCTGCGCTTGGGCCTCTTGTGGGCGACCAGCCCCTTGGGGCTGGTTCCTCCCACACTTGGCCCATGCAACCTTCTCGGGGTTGGTGGCCCCACTTGGGGACCTCGACCTCCCGTGGTCCCAGACATTACCGATATCGCCTCAAACTTTTCCTGTGACCAAAACAGACTTCCCATATATAATCTTTACCTCCTGACCATTCCGAACTCCTCGTGACGTCCGGGATCTCATCCGGACTCAACAACATTCGTAACCACATACAAACTTCCTTTATAACCCTAGCGCCATCGAACCTTATGTGTAGACTCCCACGGTTCGGGAACTATGCGCATATGACCGAGACGCTTCCCGTCAATAACCAACAGCGGATCTGGATACCCATGTTGGCTCCTACATGTTCCACGATGATCTCATCGGATGAACCACGATGTCAAGGACTCAATCGATCCCGATACAATTCCCTTTGTCTAGCGGTATTGTACTTGCCCGAGATTCGATCGCTTGATCCTATACCTTGTTCAATCTCTATCGCAAGTCTCTTTACTCGCTCCGTAACACATCATCCCGTGATCAACCCCTTGGTCACATTGTGCACATTATGATGATGTCCTACCGAAAGGGCCCAGAGATACCTCTCCGCTTACACGGAGTGACAAATCCCAGCCTCGATTCGTACAACCCAATGACACTTTCGGAGATACCTGTAATGCACCTTTATAGCCACCCAAGCCACGCCAGACGCTTGGTACACCCAAAGCATTCCCGGATCATTCTTGTACCCTAGACTCGACTCATGGCAAGGCACACTTCCGATGCGGTACACAAAGATAGCATACTATAGAGCCTATGTCTCAAGCATAGGGACGACCTTCGCCCTTTCTCTTTTCTCGCCGTGGTCGAGCTTTTAACTCTTAACTTCATACCTTACAACTCGTGCAAGAACTCCTTCTTTGACTGATCCATCTTGAACACTTTCAAGATTATGTCAAGGTATGTGCTCATTTGAAAGTATTATTAAACATTTTGATCTATCTTATAGATCTTGATGCTTATTGTTCAAGTAGCCTAAACCAGGTTTTCTATTGAAAATCATCTTCAAATAACCCTATATGCTTTCCAGAATTTCTACATCATTTCGATCATCAATATGTCAACAACATATACTCATCGAAATTTATAGTGCTCCCACTCACTTCTTTGGAAATACAAGTTTCTCATAAACTTTGTATAAACCCAAAATCTTTGATCATCTCATCAAAGCGCACATTCCAACTCCGAGATGCTTACTCCAGTCCTTAGAAGGATTGCTGAGCTAGCATACCTTTTAGCATCCTTAGGATTGACAAAACTTTTCCGATTGTATCACATACAACCTTTCCTTACGAAAACCGTAAGGAAACTCATTTTGACATCCATCCGCCAGATTTCATAAATGCAGCTTATGCTAACATGATTCCGACGACTTAAGCATCGCCACGGATGAGAAAACTCATCGTAGTCAACTCCTTGAACTTGTGAAAACTCTTCGCCACAAGTCGAGCTTCATAGAAGGTGACATTACCGCCCACGTCCGCCTTCTTCTTAAAGATCCATTTATTGCAATGGCTTGCCAATCATCGGCAAGTCCACCAAAGTCCATGCTTTGTTATGATACATGGATCCTATCTCCGATTTCATGGCTTCTAACCATTTGTCGGAATTTGGGCCCACCATCGCTTCCCCATAGCTCGAGGTTTATCAAGACAGATCACCGCACCACTCAAGCAAAGACGCTGCCTTGTCGCCCCACGAGGTTCGGTAGTGACTTGATCCAAGCTTCATGATCACTATCATAAGCTTCCACTTCAATTGGTGTAGGTGCCACGGAACAACTTCCTGCCCCTGCTACACACTAGTTGAAGTGATGGTTCAATAACCTCATCAAGTCTCCACCATCCTCCCACTCAACTTTCCGAGACAAACTTTTCCTCGAGAAACGACTCGATTCAAGAAACAATCCCTATTGCTTTCGGATCTGAATTAGGAGGTATACCCAACTGTTTTGGGTGTCCTATGAAGATGCATTTTATCCGCTGGGTTCGAGCTTATCAACCTGAAACTTTTCCACATAAGCGTCGCAGCCCCAAACTTTTAAGAAACGACAACTTAGGTTTCTCCAAACGGTGTCGTCTCAACGGAATTACGTGGTGCCCCATTAAAGTGAGTGCGGTTATTTCTAATGCCTAACCCATGAACGATAGTGGTAATTCGATAAGAGATATCATGGTACGCACCATATCCAATAGAGTGCAACTATGATGTTCGGACACACCATCACACTATGGTGTTCCAGGTGGTATTAATCGTGAAACAATTTGCACAATGTATTAATTGTGTGCCAAAACTCGTAACTCAGATATTCATCTCTATGATCATATCATAGACATTCTATCCTCTTGTCACGAAGATCTTAAACTTCACTCTGAAATTACTTGAACCATTCAATAATTCAGACTTGAGTTTCATCAAGTAAATACACTCAGTATCTACTTAAATCATCCGTGAAGTAAGAACATAACGATATTCATCGCATGCCTCAAAGACTCATTGGACTGCACACATCAAAATGTGTTACTTCAACAAGTTGCTATCTTGTTCCATCTTACTGAAAATGAGGCTTTCAATCATCTTGCCCATGTGGTATGATTTGCATGTCTCAAGTGATTCAAAATCAAGTGAGTCCAAACGGTCCATCCGCATGGAGTTTCTTCATGCATATACACCAATAGACATGGTTCGCATGTCTCAAACTTTTCAAAACGAGTGAGTCCAAAGATCCATCGACATGGAACTTCTTCATGCTTTATACCAATATGACTCACATGGCAAAGGCCACAAGTAAGTGGTACTATCATTACTATCTTATATCTTTTGGCATGAAAATGTGTATCACTACGATCGAGATTCAATAAACCATTCCTTTAGGTGCAATACCATTGAAGGTATTATTCAAATAAACAGAGTAACCATTATTCTCCTTAAATGAATAATCAGACATGTATAGACATAATCCAATAATGTCTATGCTCAACGCAAACACCAAATGACAATTATTCAGGTTTAATACTAATCTTGATGGTAGAGGGAGCGTATGATGTTTGATCACATCAAAATTGGAAACACTTCCAACACATATCGTCAGCTCACCTTTAGCTAGTCTCCGCTTATTCCGTAGCTCTTTATTTCGAAGTTACTAACACTTAGCAACCAACCGTATCTAATACCCGGTGCTACTAGGAGTACTAGTAAAGTACACATTAACATAATGTATATCCAATATACTTCTATCGACCTTGCCAGCCTTCTCATCTACCAAGTATCTAGGTGGTTCCGCTTCAAAGTCCGCTCCTCTCATTACGTACACTTAGTCTCGGTTTGGGTTCAACCTTGGGTTTGTTCATCGAGCAGCAATCGATTTGCCGCTTCATGAAGTGTCCCTTCTTGTCCTTGCCCTTCTTGAAACTAGTGGTTTCACCAACCATCAACAATTGATGCTCCTTCTGATTTCTACTTTCATGTGTCAAACATCGCTAATACTTCAAGGATCATCATATCTATCCCTCGATATGTTATAGTTCATCACGAAGCTCTAGCAGCTTGGTGGCAATGACTTTGGAGAAACATCACTATCTTATCCGAAGATCAACTCCCACTCGTTCAAGTGATTGTTGCACTTCGCATAATCTGAGCACAAGCTCAACGATTGAGCTTTTCTCCCGAGTTTGCAGGCTAAGAAAATCGCCGGAGGTCTTATACCTCTTGACGTGGCACGAGCCCGAAATCCCAATTTCAGCCCTCAAACATCTCATATGTTCCGTGACGCTTTGAAAACGCCTTTGGTGCCTCAACTCTAAACCTTTATCCGAACTATCACGTAGTTATCAAAACATGTATGTCCGATGTTCGCAACATCCACAAACGACGCTTGGGGTTCAGCACACCGAGCGTGCATTAAGGACATAAGCTTTCTACCGTCCGCATAGTTGCTACTTTCAACTTTCAACTATATTTTCTAGGAACATATCTAAACAAGGGAACTAAAGCGAAGCCATTTACATAATTTGCAAAAGGTCTTTGACTATGTTCAAGATAATTAAGTTCATCTTATGAACTCCCACTCAGATAGACATCCCTCCGGTCATCTAAGTGATTACATGATCCGAAATAACTAGGCCGTGTCCGATCATCACGTGAGACGGACTAGTCATCATCGGTGAACATCTTCATGTTGATCGATCTACCATACGACTCATGCTCGACCTTTCGGTCTCGTGTTCCGAGGCCATGTCTGTACATGCTAGGCTCACAACACCCGCTGTATGTGAACGTAAGAATCCATCACACCCGATCATCACGTGGTGCTTAGAAGCTTATTTAACTTTGGCAACGGTGCACGCTTAGGGAGAACACTTCTTGAAATTGTTATAAGGGATCATCTTATTTACTACCGCCGCTCTAAGTAAACAAGATGCATAAACATAATAAACATCACATGCAATTATATAGTAGTGACATGATATGGCCAATATCATATAGCTCCATTGATCTCCATCTTCGGCTCCATGATCATCATCGTCACCGCATGACACCATGATCTCCATCATCATGATCTCCATCATCGTGTCTTCATGAAGTTGTCTCGCCAACTATTACTTCTACTACTATGGCTACCGTTAGCAATAAAGTAAAGTAATTACATGGCGTTGTTTAATGACACGCAGGTCATACAATAAATAAAGACAACTCCTATGGTTCTCGCCGTTGTCATATTCATCGACATGCAAGTCGTGAATCCTATTACAAGAACATGATCAATCTCATACATCACATATCATTCATCACATTCTTCTTGGCCATATCACATCACATAGCATACCCCGCAAAAACAAGTTAGACGCCCTCTAATTGTTGTTTGCATGTTTTACGTGGCTGCTATGGGTTTCTAGCAAGAACGCTTACCTACGCAAAACCACAACGTGATATGCCAATTGCTATTTACCCTTCATAAGGACCTTTTCATCGAATCCGCTCGACTAAAGTGGAGAGACCGCACCCGCTAGCCACCTTATGCACCAAGTGCATGTCACCGGTGGAACCTGCCTCACATAAGAGTACGTAAGGTCGGTCCGGCCGCTTCATCCCACAATACCGTCAAACAAGATTGGACTAGTAACGGTAAGCATATTGAACAACATCAACGCCCACAACTACTTTGTGTTCTACTCGCAAATAATCTACGCAATAGACCTAGCTCATGATGCCACTGCTAGGGGAACGAGCGTAAATTCAAAATTTTCACGATCACCAAGATCAATCTATGGAGATTCTAGCAACGAGGGAAGGAGAGTGCATCTACATACCCTTGTAGATCGCTAAGCGGAAGCTGCTCATGAGAACGGGGTTGAAGGAGTCGATTGCCGTGATCCAAATCACCGGAGATCCTAGTGCCGAACGGACGGCACCTCCGCTGCTCAACACACGACAGCCCGGTGACGTCTCCCACGCCTTGATCCAGCAAGGAGAGAGGGAGAGGTTGAGGAAGACTCCATCCAGCAGCAGCACAACGGCATGGTGGTGGTGGAGGAGCGTGGCAATCCCGCAGGGCTTCGCCAAGCACCAAGCGAGAGGAGGAGGAGGAGAGGCAGGGCTGCACCAAGAGGGAGAGAACTCATGTGTTATGGGCAGCCCCTAGGCCTCATATATATAGGGGAAGGGGAGGAGGGTGCGCCCCCTCTAGGGTTCCCACCCCTAGGGGGGCGGCAGCCCTAGATGGGAAAGGGGGAGGCGGCCAAGAGGGGAGGGAGAGGGAGGCGCCCACTAGATGGGCCTTAGGGCCCATCTGCCCTAGGGTTTGCCCCCTCCCACTCACCCTTGCGCCTTGGGCCTCTTGTGGGCGCACCAGCCCCTTGGGGCTGGTTCCTCCCACACTTGGCCCATGCAACCTTCTGGGTTGGTGGCCCCACTTGGGACCCCGACCTCCCTGGTCCCAGACATTACCGATATCGCCCAAACTTTTCCTGTGACCAAAACAGACTTCCCATATATAAATCTTTACCTCCCGACCATTCCGAACTCCTCGTGACGTCCGGGATCTCATCCGGACTCAACAACATTCGCAACCACATACAAACTTCCTTTATAACCCTAGGCCATCGAACCTTATGTGTAGACTCCACGGTTCGGGAACTATGCGCATATGACCGAGACGCTTCTCCGTCAATAACCAACAGCGGATCTGGATACCCATGTTGGCTCCTACATGTTCCACGATGATCTCATCGGATGAACCACGATGTCAAGGACTCAATCGATCCCGTATACAATTCCCTTTGTCTAGCGGTATTGTACTTGCCCGAGATTCGATCGTCAGTATCCTATACCTTGTTCAATCTCGCTATCGCAAGTCTCTTTACTCGTCTCGTAACACATCATCCCGTGATCAACCCCTTGGTCACATTGTGCACATTATGATGATGTCCTACCGAGGGGCCCAGAGATACCTCTCCGCTTACACGGAGTGACAAATCCCAGCCTCGATTCGTACAACCCAATGTAGACACTTCGGAGATACCTGTAATGCACCTTTATAGCCACCCAAGCTATTGCCAGGACGCTTGGTACACCCAAAGCATTCCCCGGATCATTCTTGTACCCCTAGACCGACTCATGGCAAGGCACACTTCCGATGCGGTACACACAAAGATAGCATACTATAGAGCCTATGTCCGAAGCATAGGGACGCACCTTCGCCCTTTCTCTTTTCTCGCCGTGGTCGAGCTTTTAACTCTTAACTTCATACCTTACAACTCGTGCAAGAACTCCTTCTTTGATCGATCCATCTTGAACACTTTCAAGATTATGTCAAGGTATGTGCTCATTTGAAAGTATTATTAAACATTTTGATCTATCTTATAGATCTTGATGCTTATTGTTCAAGTAGCCTAAACCAGGTTTTCTATTGAAAATCATCTTTCAAATAACCCTATATGCTTTCCAGAAATTCTACATCATTTCGATCATCAATATGTCAACAACATATACTCATCGAAATTTATAGTGCTCCCACTCACTTCTTTGGAAATACAAGTTTCTCATAAACTTTGTATAAACCCAAAATCTTTGATCATCTCATCAAAGCGCACATTCCAACTCCGAGATGCTTACTCCAATCCTTAGAAGGATTGCTGAGCTAGCATACCTTTTAGCATCCTTAGGATTGACAAAACTTTTCCGATTGTATCACATACAACCTTTCCTTACGAAAACCGGTAAGGAAACTCATTTTGACATCCATCCGCCAGATTTCATAAATGCAGCTTATGCTAACATGATTCCGACGGATTTAAGCATCGCCACGGATGAGAAAACTCATCGTAGTCAACTCCTTGAACTTGTGAAAACTCTTCGCCACAAGTCGAGCTTCATAGAAGGTGACATTACCGCCCACGTCCGCCTTCTTCTTAAAGATCCATTTATTGCAATGGCTTGCCAATCATCGGCAAGTCCACCAAAGTCCATGCTTTGTTATGATACATGGATCCTATCTCTGATTTCATGGCTTCTAACCATTTGTCGGAATTTGGGCCCACCATCGCTTCCCCATAGCTCGAGGTTTATCAAGACAGATCACCGCATTCACTCAAGCAAAGACGCTGCCTTGTCGCCCCACGAGGTTCGGTAGTGACTTGATCCAAGCTTCATGATCACTATCATAAGCTTCCACTTCAATTGGTGTAGGTGCCACGAACAACTTCCCGTGCCCTGCTACACACTAGTTGAAGTGATGGTTCAATAACCTCATCAAGTCTCCACCATCCTCCCACTCAACTTTCCGAGACAAACTTTTCCTCGAGAAAGGACTCGATTCAAGAAACAATCCCTATTGCTTTCGGATCTGAATTAGGAGGTATACCCAACTGTTTTGGGTGTCCTATGAAGATGCATTTTATCCGCTGGTTCGAGCTTATCAACCTGAAACTTTTCCACATAAGCGCCGAGCCCCAAACTTTTAAGAAACGACAACTTAGGTTTCTCCAAACGGTGTCGCCTCAACGGAATTACGTGGTGCCCTATTAAAGTGAGTGCGGTTATTTCTAATGCCTAACCCATGAACGATAGTGGTAATTCGATAAGAGATATCATGGTACGCACCATATCCAATAGAGTGCAACTATGATGTTCGGACACACCATCACACTATGGTGTTCCGTGGTATTAATCGTGAAACAATTTGCACAATGTATTAATTGTGTGCCAAAATCAGAACTCAGATATTCATCTCTATGATCATATCATAGACATTCTATCCTCTTGTCACGAAGATCTTAAACTTCACTCTGAAATTACTTGAACCATTCAATAATTCAGACTTGAGTTTCATCAAGTAAATACACTCAAGATCTACTTAAATCATCCGTGAAGTAAGAACATAACGATATTCATCGATGCCTCAAAGACTCATTGGACTGCACACATCAAAATGTGTTACTTCAACAAGTTGCTATCTTGTTCCATCTTATCAAAATGAGGCTTTCAATCATCTTGCCCATGTGGTATGATTTGCATGTCTCAAGTGATTCAAAATCAAGTGAGTCCAAACGGTCCATCTGCATGGAGTTTCTTCATGCATATACACCAATAGACATGGTTCGCATGTCTCAAACTTTTCAAAACGAGTGAGTCCAAAGATCCATCGACATGGAACTTCTTCATGCTTTTATACCAATATGACTCACATGGCAAAGCCACAAGTAAGTGGTACTATCATTACTATCTTATATCTTTTGGCATGAAAATGTGTATCACTACGATCGAGATTCAATAAACCATTCCTTTAGGTGCAATACCATTGAAGGTATTATTCAAATAAATAGAGTAACCATTATTCTCCTTAAATGAATAATCAGACATGTATAGACATAATCCAATAATGTCTATGCTCAACGCAAACACCAAATGACAATTATTCAGGTTTAATACTAATCTTGATGGTAGAGGGAGCGTATATGTTTGATCACATCAAATTGGAAACACTTCCAACACATATCGTCACTCACCTTTAGCTAGTCTCCGCTTATTCCGTAGCTTTTATTTCGAAGTTACTAACACTTAGCAACCGAACCGTATCTAATACCCTGGTGCTACTAGGAGTACTAGTAAAGTACACATTAACATAATGTATATCCAATATACTTCTATCGACCTTGCCAGCCTTCTCATCTACCAAGTATCTAGGGTGGTTCCGCTTCAAAGGTCCGCTCCTCTCATTACGTAAGCACTTAGTCTCGGTTTGGGTTCAACCTTGGGTTTGTTCACCGAGCAGAATCGATTTGCCGCTTCATGAAGTGTCCTTCTTGTCCTTGCCCTTCTTGAAACTAGTGGTTTCACCAACCATCAACAATTGATGCTCCTTCTGATTTCTACTTTCATGTGTCAAACATCGCTAATACTTCAAGGATCATCATATCTATCCCTGATATGTTATAGTTCATCACGAAGCTCTAGCAGCTTGGTGGCAATGACTTTGGAGAAACATCACTATCTTATCCGAAGATCAACTCCCACTCGATTCAAGTGATTGTTGCACTTCGCATAATCTGAGCACAAGCTCAACGATTGAGCTTTTCTCCTTAGTTTGCAGGCTAAGAAAATCGCCGGAGGTCTTATACCTCTTGACGGGCACGAGCCTGAAATCCCAATTTCAGCCCTCAAACATCTCATATGTTCCGTGACGCTTTGAAAACGCCTTTGGTGCCTCAACTCTAAACCTTTATCCGAACTATCACGTAGTTATCAAAACATGTATGTCCGATGTTCGCAACATCCACAAACGACGCTTGGGGTTCAAAGACACCGAGCGTGCATTAAGGACATAAGCTTTCACGTCCGCATAGTTGCTACTTTCAACTTTCAACTATATTTTCTAGGAACATATCTAAACAAAGGAACTAAAGCGCCGAGCTATTTACATAATTTGCAAAAGGTCTTTGACTATGTTCAAGATAATTAAGTTCATCTTATGAACTCCCACTCAGATAGACATCCCTCCGTCATCTAAGTGATTACATGATCCGAGTCAACTAGGCCGTGTCCGATCATCACGTGAGACGGACTAGTCATCATCGGTGAACATCTTCATGTTGATCGATCTACCATACGACTCATGCTCGACCTTTCGGTCTCTCGTGTTCCGAGGCCATGTCTCAGACATGCTAGGCTCACAACACCCGCTGTATGTGAACGTAAGAATCCATCACACCCGATCATCACGTGGTGCTTAGAAGCTTACTTAACTTTGGCAACGGTGCACGCTTAGGGGAGAACACTTCTTGAAATTGTTATAAGGATCATCTTATTTACTACCGCTGCTCTAAGTAAACAAGATGCATAAACATAATAAACATCACATGCAATTATATAGTAGTGACATGATATGGCCAATATCATATAGCTCCATTGATCTCCATCTTCGGGCTCCATGATCATCATCGCCACCGCATGACACCATGATTCCATCATCATGATCTCCATCATCGTGTCTTCATGAAGTTGTCTCGCCAACTATTACTTCTACTACTATGGCTACCGTTAGCAATAAAGTAAAGTAATTACATGGCGTTGTTTAATGACACGCAGGTCATACAACAAATAAAGACAACTCCTATGGCTCTCGCCGTTGTCATATTCATCGACATGCAAGTCGTGAATCCTATTACAAGAACATGATCAATCTCATACATCACATATCATTCATCACATTCTTCTTGGCCATATCACATCACATAGCATACCCTCGCAAAACAAGTTAGACGCCCTCTAATTGTTGTTTGCATGTTTTACGTGGCTGCTATGGGTTTCTAGCAAGAACGCTTACCTACGCAAAACCACAACGTGATATGCCAATTGCTATTTACCCTTCATAAGGACCTTTTCATCGAATCCGCTCCGACTAAAGTGGAGAGATCGCACCGCTAGCCACCTTATGCACCAAGTGCATGTCACCGGTGGAACCTCGCCTCACATAAGAGTACGTAAGGTCGGTCCGGCCGCTTCATCCCACAATACCGTCAAACAAGATTGGACTAGTAACGGTAAGCATATTGAACAACATCAACGCCCACAACTACTTTGTGTTCTACTCGGCAAAGAATCTACGAATAGACCTAGCTCATGATGCCACCGCTGGGGAACGAGCAGAAATTAAAATTTTCACGATCACCAAGATCAATCTATGGAGATTCTAGCAACGAGGGAAGGAGAGTGCATCTACATACCCTTGTAGATCGCTAAGCGGAAGCTGCTCATGAGAACGGGGTTGAAGGAGTCGACTGCCGTGATCCAAATCACCGGAGATCCTAGTGCCGAACGGACGGCACCTCCGCTCAACACACGCACAGCCCGGTGACGCCTCCCACGCCTTGATCCAGCAAGGAGAGAGGAGAGGTTGAGGAAGACTCCATCCAGCAGCAGCACAACGGCATGGTGGTGGTGGAGGAGCGTGGCATCCCGCAGGCTTCGCCAAGCACCAAGCGAGAGGAGGAGGAGGAGAGGTGGGCTGCACCAAGAGGGAGAGAACTCATGTGTTATGGGCAGCCCCTAGGCCTCATATATATAGGGGAGGGAGGAGGCGCCTCTCTAGGGTTCCCACCCCTAGGGGGCGGCAGCCCCAGATGGGAAAGGGGAGGCGCCAAGAGGGAGGGAGAGGAGGCGCCCACTAGATGGGCCTTAGGGCCCATCTCCCCCTAGGGTTTGCCCTCCCACTCACCTGCGCTTGGGCTCTTGTGGGTGCACCAGCCCCTTGGGGCTGGTTCCTCCCACACTTGGCCCATGCAACCTTCCGGGGTTGGTGGCCCCACTTGGTGGACCCCGACCTCCCGTGGTCCCAGACATTACCGATATCGCCTCAAACTTTTCCGTGACCAAAATAGGACTTCCCATATATAAATCTTTACCTCCGACCATTCCGAACTCCTCGTGACGTCCGGGATCTCATCCGGACTCAACAACATTCGCAACCACATACAAACTTCCTTTATAACCCTAGCGCCATCGAACCTTATGTGTAGACCCTACGGTTCGGGAACTATGCGCATATGACCAGACGTTTCTCCGTCAATAACCAACAGCGGATCTCGATACCCATGTTGGCTCCTACATGTTCCACGATGATCTCATCGGATGAACCACGATGTCAAGGACTCAATCGATCCCGTGATACAATTCCCTTTGTCTAGCGGTATTGTACTTGCCCGAGATTCGATCGCCGGTATCCTATACCTTGTTCAATCTCGCTACGCAAGTCTCTTTACTGCTCCGAACACATCATCCCGTGATCAACCCCTTGGTCACATTGTGCACATTATGATGATGTCCTACCGAGGGGCCCAGAGATACCTCTCCGCTTACACGGAGTGACAAATCCCGCCTCGATTCGTACAACCCAATGACACTTTCGAGATACCGTAATGCACCTTTATAGCCACCCAGCACGCCAGACGCTTGGTACACCCAAAGCATTCCTACGGTATCCGGAGTTGCACAACTCATGGTCTAAGGAAATGATACTTGACATTAGAAAAGCTTTAGCATACTAACCACGCATCTTTGTGCTAGGCTTAGATTGTCTTGTCCATCACATCATTCTACTAATGATGTGATCCCGCTATCAATGACATCCAATGTCCATGGTTAGGAAACCGTAACCATCTATTGATCAACGAGCTAGCCAATAGAGGCTTGCTAGGTACATGGTGTTGTCTATGTATCCACACATGTATTTGAGTTTCCTATCAATACAATTATAGCATGGATAATAAACGATTATCATGAACAAGGAAATATAATAATAATAACTAATTTATTATTGCCTCTAGGGCATATTTCCAACACTTCATGCCTCTGGCTTGATTGCTGCCTTGGCAGTCTTGTACCTTTCCTTCCTCTGCCCCACCAAGCATGGTCACTGGTGAGGTTATTTACCACCCGTGCACAAGTAAAGGGCATGTAATGGCCCCTACTTTTGTACACCAAGAGATTACATTGATGAAAGTGAGTTTGGAATAGTGTCAACTCTAGGTAGTAGTGATCCCACTATTTTGGAGGGTGCTGAATCTTATTACAATATTGATGAAAGTGGATTTGGAGAGGTCATGACTTTATTTAGTTATACATCCACTATTTTGGAAGAGGTTGCAATTGACTATGCCATAAAATAATAATAAATTTTCTATGCTTGTGCATCATGAAAAGAGTGTTGTATGTGGTAGTTATATTGTTGAATCCATTCATGATGCCTCTGAATATTACTATGAGAAAGGAACTTATGCCCTTACATATCTCACTAATATCAAGTTTCTTCTCTATGTATTGATTGTTTTGAAGTTACACTTGTTTTGCCTTCCTATGCTAGTTGATTCTTGTTCCCATAAGTTGTTTTCTCACAAAATCCCTATGCATAGGAAGTGGGTTAGACCTAAATGTGCTATTCGTATGCTTCATGATGCTCTCTTCATGTTTCAATTCTTATCTTTTATGCGAGCATCATTGAAATCATCATGCCTAGCTTAAAAGGCATTAAATAAAAGCGCTTTGTTGGGAGACAACCCAACACTTTTACCTACTGCTTTTTGTGTGCTCACATGATTATGCTATCAGATTGATCATGTTTATTGCTTTTGTTACAATAAAGTACCAAGTAAAGCCTTTGGGATCATGTCAAGGGTGATAGTTAATTTGATCTTGCTGAAAAATAGAAACTTTTATGCCACGAAAATAATTATCATTTTTAATGTAAGAGAGATTTTGAGTTGATTCTTTTGCAAAATAATAATATACAAATTTCTCCTCCTCCTTCTTCCACCGCCGCTGCCTTCCCTTCCTAGGCTCTCGCCGCCCACCGCCGGGTGCTCTCAAGAGCGTGGTCAACGTGGTCAAGGAACCACTTCCATCAAGAGTACTCAGACGGGAGAGGCCGACACCGGGTCCACGGCCACAGCCCAGCTTTTTTTGTGATTTGCCAAGTAAGTCGCTTTGTCAGCCCCATGGGCTGCAAATCTTTGTCAGCCTCATAATGGCCGAGAAAATGGCCCATCAGTAATGAGAAATGGGTTGTACATTTTTAAAACACATCGAATCGGCAATTAGTTTCAAATATCTTTTTTTTATTTCAAGATTTTAAATTACATTAATTTTTATGCGTGAGATTTTGTTAGATTTTATATTGATATACATTTATTTTTAAATCAGTTTGAATGTGAGTCAAATTTTGGGATTAAAAACAGTTCAGCACTGCACCTAAATATGCAAAATTTTGTATAATTTTTAACCGCTACACAATATGGGTTGTAATGCTAACAAAAAGAATATGGGCTCCAAAAACCTTAAGAATTAGCAAATGGGCTGTAAATTATTAGAAATAATGGCGATGGGTTGTATGTTATTTTCCATGATTTGAGGCTTTCTCAAAAAGGTTGACGACAAGCACCGATCGCTGATGTCCATCCAACGCCATCGTGCTTCTTCAATCTCGCTTTTCCCGCCCAAATTGGCCAAACAAGCGCCAAGGGACTGCTCGCTTCCTCTCTCCTCAAGGGTCGGTTGTTGCCACAAGCAGCCTCACCGCCTCGACTGCATTCCCATTGCTGGCCTAGCCATCCCTCTACTCACCCACACCGCTGTTATTCTCCGCGACGGCAGATTTAACTAGTAAACCTCAGATACCATACTCCTCCGCTGGGAAACAATCGCCGAAGTCTTCCTCGCCTCCGTGTCGCCCCTTCCTAGGCTCGCCATCCACCGCCTGGTGTTTCGGCGCCGCGTGGTCAATATGGTCAAGGAACGACTTCCATCGGACATGGATCAGACGGGAGAGGCTGACAGCTGGGTCCATGGCCGCAGCAACAAAGTGCCTCCTTATTACGCTGAAAATAATGATTCCTCCACCGACAAATGGGATCCACCGGACGGGCCATCAGATTTCACAAAAAATGTTTCCGATCGCCGGACCCACCACCACATCTTCGCACGCAAGGAAGTGCGCTCGGCTAAAAACGATTCGCCGACCGCCGGGATCCACCAGCCACATCTTCGCAGTAAGGAAGCGCCGATACCGGGACCCACCTGGTCGAAACGCATGTAGCATTGTTATTCGGTCGCAAACGGTACGCATATACCGGTCGGCGTAGAGGCGCATGTGTCGAGAGAGGCACGCACGTGTCGAGTAGAGGCACGACGCAACATAGTAGAGGCGCGCACGTAGCATGTACATGTACGCATAATGCTGTGGTGCAAGAAAGAAAATATGGCCACATATGTGTACATACGGGCGGGTCTCAACGCCTACTCACAGACAATGCACGCCGTGGCTCGTGTACATGGCTGGGTCTCGAACGGAGAAACAGCGCTGCTGCCGTGTTCATGGGGAGGCAACGGAATGCGCCGTGTTCATGGGGAGGCAACGGAATGCGCCGTGTTCATGGGGAGGCAACGGAATGCGCCGTGTTCATCGGGAGGTCTTGGACGGAACAGCGATGGAAACGAGGTCCGCGCATCGCAGAACGGAGGAACGGCCTTATGTTCGACCGCCACGCTCAAATGGGATCCTGTTCATCGGAGGGGTCTCGCGAACGCAAAACGGAGGAAATCGACCTCCTACGGTCAAACAGGGTCCCGTTGATCGGGAGGGTGTGGCGATCGCAAAACGGATTTAAACGGACTTGTGTTGGAGCGCCGCGGTCAAAACAGGGTCATGTTCATCGGGAGGGGTGTGGCGCATCGCAAAACGGACTCCACGGATACTGCTCATCTCCACCGCCGACCTCCTCCAGCCTCCACGGGCCCCTCGCTCATCCAGCCTCCACGGGCTCCCTCGCTCATCCAGCCTCCACGGCCCTCGCTCATCCAGCCTCCACCGCTGCTACTCCACCGCCACTATTCAACCACCCTCCCCGCCTATTGCTCATCCAGCCCTCCACACCACGGGTCCTGCTCAACCACCGCCCACGGGCACCCTCCACCGCTCATCGCTCATCCAGCCTCCACACCACGGGTCTTGTTCATCCACCCTCCACGGCACCCTCCACCGCCTACTATTCATCCAGCCTCCAACACACCACGGGTCCCGTTTCATCCAGAGGCAACGCCACCGCCATCGCTCATCCAACCCCCCGCAATGCTCACTCGCTCATCCAATCGATCGCTTCAGCTTAGCAGCAGAGCGGCGAATCGCCGATCGGGTTCAGCTAATACCCATCGATCGATCGCCGGGTTCAGAACGCGAGCCTACAAAGGCAATCGCCGGGTTCGCTAGAGCCCGACGCCTTGCTCGGGTTCGCGAGCCAACGCCGCACACACGCCGCAGACATGTACGAGAGAAGCATGCATCGCCGCCCCGACCTCCCATCGAATCGAACTCCCCAAATTTTCCTCTCCTCGCTTCTACCACGGTTTTTTCCATCATGGACGGCCCAAAGAAGTCATGCAACCAAGCTCTCCGCCCGCCCAGACGAAATACCCATTTTCCGTCATAATTTTTGTCATAGAAGTAGGAGCCCACCACATCTATGATGATACCAGGTTTTGTCAAAATTATCGTCATAGAAGTGTCATATGTATGATGTAAACAAATTCTGCTCGGCCCAAAATGTCACGGATGTGTCTTTTTTTATAGTGTCACAAAGATTTGCATGCCACCACGCAGGTGCCCTCGAGTCTTGGTCTTGATGTTGTCGATGGTGTCAGAACTCTCAGGCTCAAGGGCGGCGGTCTTGCTGGTATTGGGCAAGTCGCCCTGGCAAGGGTGTTGCCGGGGGAAGCCCATCTTGCCCTTTCGCCCTCATGCCTCTGGCTTGAATACTGCCTTGGCAGTCTTGTACCTTTCCTTCCTCTGCCCCGCCAATCATGGTCGTGGGTGAGGCTACGACTGCCCGTGCACAAGTAAAGGGGTACAGAAAGGCCCCTACTTTTGTACACCGAGAGATTACATTGATGAAAGTGGGTTTGGAATAGTGTCAACTCTAGGTAGTAGTGATCCCACTATTTTGGAGGGTGCTGAATCTATTACAATATTGATGAAAGTGGATCTGGAGAGGTCATGACTTTATTTAGTTATACATCCACTATTTTGGAAGAGGTTGCAATTGACTATGCCATAAAGAGTAATAAATTTTCTATGCTTGTGCATCATGAAAAGAGTGTTGTATGTGGTAGTTATATTGTTGAATCCATTCATGATGCCTCTGAAAATTCCTATGAGAAAGGAACTTATGCCCTTACATATCTCACTAATATCAAGTTTCTTCTCTATGTGGTGATTGTTTTGAAGTTACACTTGTTTTGCCTTCCTAAGCTAGTTGATTCTTGTTCCCATAAGTTGTTTGCTCACAAAATCCCTATGCATAGGAAGTGGGTTAGACCTAAATGTGCTATTTGTATGCTTCATGATGCTCTCTTCATGTTTCAATTCTTATCTTCTATGCGAGCATCATTGAAATCATCATGCCTAGCTTAAAAGGCATTAAAGAAAAGCGCTTGTTGGGAGACAACCCAACACTTTTACCTACTGTTTTTGTGTGCTCACATGATTATGCTACTGTATTGATCATGTTTATTGCTTTTGTTTCAATAAAGTACCAAGTAAAGCCTTTGGGATCATGCTGGGTGATAGTTAATTTGATCTTGCTGAAAAATAGAAACTTTTGCGCTCACGAAAATAATTATCATTTTTAACAGAAGAGAGATTTTGAGTTGATTCTTTTTGCAAAATAATAATATACAAATTTCTCATGTGGTCCTAATTTTTCAGATTTTTTGGAGTAGCAGAAGTTTGGTAGTTATCTAGATCATTACAGACTGTTCTGTTTTTGACAGATTCTATTTTCAAGCTTGCTTGTTTTCTAGTTTCTATGGATTATATTGCTCAATATAAATTATGGAAATGATATGCTACAGTAGGAATTGTGTGGAAACAATTATGAATCTTGTCTTTGACAGTACCAAAGTGAAATGGTTTGCTCTTTATCATACTAACCTATCTCACAAAGTTCAGTTGAGTTTTGTGTGATTGAAGTTTTCAAGTTTTGAGTGAGATGTTGATATGAGGAGAATAAGGAGTGACAACACCCTGAGCTTGGGGATTCCCAAGGCACCCCCAAGGTAATATTCAAGGAAGAATCAAGCAACTAAGCTTGGGGATGCCCCGGAAGGCATCCCCTCTTTCGTCTCCAACTATATCGGTAACCTTACTTAGAGCTATGTTTTCATTCGTCACATGATATGTGTTTTGCTTGGAGCAACAATTTATTTTGTTAGTACTTGCTTGCTGTTATTTAGAATAATGTTTTGCATCTTTATTTTCAATAAAAATGTCAAGGATAGCCTTTACCATGCTTATTTTCCAAGTCAACATGTTGCTGTTTGAAAACAGAAAGTTTATCGGTGTTGCAAAAATTCCTCAAAAATGACAGAATGTCTTAAAATGTTGAAATTTTTGCAAAATGAGCGCTGATAAATTTTCTACAATATGGTAGAATTTCATAATGTTTGGAGTTGAATAAGTATTGATACTCTTGCATTCTTTACAGACTGTACTGTTTTGGCAAATTGCTGTTATGTTTGCATTGTTTGCATATGTTTGCTTGTTTAATGATTCTACTTGAGGATAGGAATATTAAATATGCAGAGGCATTTAGTATGGAAATGTTGAATAATAATTTTAGTGATTTTCTACAGTAGAGAATGATAAGGTTTTTGCATTAGTTTATACTAACTTATCTCACGAGTTCTTGTTGAGTTTTGTGTGATGAAGCTTTGAGATTTAGGAAACCGTGATATGAGAGGAATTAAGGAGACACAAAGCTCAAGCATGGGGATGCCCAAGGACCCCAAGATAATATTTCAATAAGTCTCAAGCATCTAGCTTGGGGATGCCCCGGTAGGCATCCCACCTTTCTTCTTCAACAATTATCGGTTTGTATTGGTTGAGCCTAAGCTTTTTGCTTCTTCACGTGAGTTGTGCTATTCTTGGAATGTCATTTTATTTTGATTTTTATTGCTTTTTGAATAAAATACTTAGATCTGGAACTTTTAAATAAGAGAGAGTCCTCACATAGCTATTTATTTACTTAACTACTCGCATGATCTTCACTTATATCTTTTTGGAGTAGTTTGTCATTTACTCTTGTGCTTCACTTATATCCTATGAGTAAATTGTTGAATGAATTGAATATCATGAAGTTGAAATTATGTCATGCCTAGTGGTAGCTTCACATTGGGATTTAGAAAGTGAAATCTTTGAGTCTTGACAATCACAATATTGGTCATACAAGCAATTTACAAATAATTAGTATAAGGAAGAGAACTTTCACATGCAAATACACTATCATGGAAATCTTTTGTGATTGTGAGCCCCATCAAAATATTATATGCCAAAATTGTTGACGTTGGACAAGGAAGACAACGTAATGATTTATGTTTGTTCATATTTACATAGAATTTATATTGTCATAGATCCTTCAACATGTCGTGCTTGCCCCTATCTTTGCTAGCCAAAATTCAAGACTTAGTAGTGATACTACTTGTGCATCCAAAAACCCTTAAACCTAAATCTTATTTTCAAGTGTCCACCATACCTACCTAAGGATTGAGCAAGATCCTTCAAGTAAGTTGTCATCGGTGCAAAAAGACAATAAAAATTGCTTCTAAAAGTGTGAGATCATTTAGTGTAAGAGAAAGTTTAGCGTTGTACGAACTTGTGATGCAAAAGTAATAAAAGCGATTGACTGCATAATAAAGGTTGCTATTGCTACCTCTTGAGCATCTGGTTGGATTTCCTTGAAGAGGAAAGGATGATGCAGCAAAGTAGCGTAAGTATTTCCTCAGTTTTTGAGAACCAAGGTATCGCCTAGTAGGAGGCTACGCGAGTCCTCGATCGCACAAAACAATAACTCCTCGCAACCAACGCGATAAGGGGTTGTCAATCCCTTCACGGTCACTTACGAGAGTGAGATTTGATAGATATGATAGGATAATATTTTTGGTATTTTTTTTATAAAGATGCAAAGTAAAATAAAAGCAAAGTAAAAAATCAAAGGAAATAACTAAGTATTGGAAGATTAATATGATGAAGATAGACCCGGGGGGGCATAGGTTTCACTAGTGGCTTCTCTCAAGAGCATAAGTATTTTACGATGGGTGAACGAATTACTGTTGAGCAATTGACATAATTGAGCATAGTTATGAGAATATCTAGGTATGATCATGTATATAGGCATCACGTCCGAGACAAGTAGACCGACTCCTGCCTGCATCTACTACTATTACTCCACTGATCGACCACTATCAAGCATGCATCTAGAGTATTAAGTTCATGAAAACAGAGTAACGCCTTAAGCAAGATGACATGATGTAGAGGGATAAATTCATGCAATATGATAAAAACCCCATCTTGTTATCCTCGATGGCAACAATACAATACGTGCCTTTGCTGCCCCATCACATCGGGAAAGGACACCGCAAGATTGAACCCAAAGCTAAGCACTTCTCCCATTGCAAGAAAGATCAATCTAGTAGGCCAAACCAAACTGATAATTCAAAGAGACTTACAAAGATAACCAATCATACATAAAAGAATTCAGAGAAGATTCAAATATTGTTCATAGATAATCTTGATCATAAACCCACAATTCATCGGTCTCAACAAACACACCGCAAAAATAAGATTACATCGAATAGATCTCCACGAGAGAGGGAGAGAACATTGTATTGAGATCCAAAAAGAGAGAAGAATCAATCTAGCTACTAACTATGGACCCGAATGTCTGAGGTAAACTACTCACACTTCATCGAGAGGCTATGGTGTTGATGTAGAAGCCTCATGGATGGATGCCCTCCCATGACCTCTCGAACAGCCCCAAGATGGGATCTCGTGGGTACGTAAGGTTGCAAGTGGAATTAGGTTTTGGCTCAGATTCGATCGCTCAGGAACATAGGTATATATAGGAGGAAGGAGTACGCCGGTGGAGCAACAGGGGGCTATGAGGGTGGAGGGCACGCCTGGGGTGGGCGCACTTCTCACCGGGTGGCCTCCTTTGTTTCTGACGAGGGTCCAAGTCTCCTAAAATCTTCGCTTGACTCAAGGTTTCATTCCGCTTGACTCGCTTGATATTCCTTTCTCAAAACTCAAATTGGCAAAAACAAATTCGGGTTGGGCCTCCGCTAATAGGTTAGTCCCAAAATAATATAAAAGTGGATAATAAAGCCCAATAATGTCCAAAACAGTAGATAATATAGCATGGAGCAATCAAAATTATAGATACGTTGGAGACGATCGTATCCCTAAGCTCAATTCCCGTCGCCCTCGAGTAGGTAAATGATAAAACAGAATTTTCGGCGCGGAGTACTACTTGGCATAATTTCAATGTAATTCTTCTTAATTGTGGTATGAATATTCAGATCCGAAAGATTCAAGATAAAAGTTTAATATTGACATAAAAATAATAATACTTCAAGCATGCTAACAAAGCAATCATGTCTTCTCAAAATAACATGGCCAAAGAAAGTTATCCCTACAAAATCATATAGTTTGGCTATGCTCTATCTTCACCACACAAAGTATTTAACTCATGCACAACCCCGATGACAAGCCAAGCAATTGTTTCATACTTTTGACATTCTCAAACTTTTTCAATCTTCACGCAATACATGAGCGTGAGCCATGGATATAGCACTATATGTGGAATAGAATGGTGGTTGTGGAGAAGACAAAAGGAGAAGATAGTCTCACATCAACTAGGCGATCAACGGCTATGGAGATGCCCATCAATAGATATCAATGTGAGTGAGTAGGGATTGCCATGCAACGGATGCACTAGAGCTATAAGTATATGAAAGCTCAACAATAGAAACTAAGTGGGTGTGCATCCAACTCGCTTCCTCACGAAGACCTAGGGCATTTGAGGAAGCCCATCATTGAATATACAAGCCAAATTCTATAATGAAAAATTCCCACTAGTATATGAAAGTGACAAAATGAGAGACTCTCTATCATGAAGATCATGTTGCTACTTTGAATCACAAGTGTGGTAAAAGGATAGTAACATTGTCCCTTCTCTCTTTTTATCTCTCTTTTTTTTATTTGGGCCTTTTCTTTTTCTTTTTATGGCCTCTTTTTTTATTTTTATTTTATTTTAGTCCGAGTCTCTTCCCGACTTGTGGGGAATCTAGTCTCCATCATCCTTTTCCTCACTTGGGACAATGCTCTAAAAATGAAGATCATCACACTTTTATTTTCTTACAACTCAACAATTACAACTCGATACTTAGAACAAAATATGACTATATGAATACCTCCGGCGGTGTACCGGGATATGCAATGAATCAAGAGTGACATGTATGCAAGAATTATGAACGGTGGCTTTGCCACAAATACGATGTCAAATACATGATCATGCTAAGCAATATGACAATGATGGAGTGTGTCATAATAAACGAAACGGTGGAAAGTTGCATGGCAATATATCTCGGAATGGCTATGGAAATGCCATGATAGGTAGGTATGCTGGCTGTTTTGAGGAAGGTATATGGTGAGTGTACGATACCGGCGAAAAGTGTGCGGTATTAGAGAGGCTAGCAATGGTGGAAGGAAGAAAAGTGTGCATAATCCATGGACTCATCATTAGTCATAAAGAGCTCATATACTTATTGCAAAAATCTACAAGTTATCAAAGCAAAGTATTACGCGCATGCTCCTAGGGGGATAGGTGTGACGCCTGATAATTGTTTACAAGAAAACTCGCTAATGATGCCACGCCACCTCTCACATCAGTAGTTAATCTCGGATTAGTTCAAACCGATTCAAATTCAAAATTTAATTAAAGGCAAACAATAAAAGTTCTCAAACTTTAAAACTAAAATGTCCGGTTGAGCCAAATAATGCATAGTTAATTATGGTGGAGAAACCACACCTTTATAAAATATTTAAATACTATTATATGAAATAAAATAGTAGCAAAATAATTAATTAAATGTCCTTTTGCAATTAATAAAATGTTAAGATATTTTATTTAGTTGCCCAAAATTAATGGGGCAGTAGCATAACTTTAATACTAAATTAGGACTATTGCTTTTATATTTTATAAAACTAGTAAATAGAAAATAAATAAAACAGAAAAGGGAAAATAAAGAAAAGAAAAATAAAAACAGAAAACAAAACAAGGTGCAAAAGAGAAAATAAAAAGGAAAACCCCCACTTGACTTCGGCCCACTAGGTCGGCCCAACCGGCCACCCCCAACTCCCCATAACCACCCACTCCACCCGGTCAAACCCTAGCCCACTCCCCATTTTCCCCACGTCGCTCTCCCCTCCCCCTTCCCCCGATCCAGAACTGGATCGGGGCGCTCGACATCGCCGGACGCCATCGACGCATGCCGCCCCGCCGCTGCTCCTCCCCGTCTTCGCCACCGTCGTCCTCGTCCTCCTCCCCGAGCCCATCGCCATGTCTCTCAGAATCGCCGGTGAGGCACCACGCCTCTTTCGCTTCGCGTTTCCACCGCTGCTGCCGGTTTTGCGCTGTTGCTGCCAAGCCAAGTGCTCGTGGTCACCCATAACGCACACACGCACACACACCGCCCCACCGCTGTCTGCTGCCGCTGCGCGCTTAACGCCGCTTGCGGCGCGCTTCTGCTGCCGCCATCGCCGCTGCCGCCCGCCAGCCAAGGCCTGCCCGCCCGCGCCCAGCAGCCTCGCGCCGCTTCTAACGGCCATTGCCGTGGCTTGCCCGCTGCCACGCGCTTCCTCGTCAGTTCGCGACCAAGGCGCCACTCCGCCGCCGCCGCCAGCCATCCTTGCCGCCGCCAGATCACCGCCTCACGCCTCCCGCCTCAGCAGCACCTCAAGGCCTCCCGGCTGGTGCCGCCACCTACCATTGCTCCGCCACTCACACCTTTGCGCCGCCGCCACCGGCTTCGCCTGGCCTCAAGGCAGGCGCCTGCCGGGCTATGCCCGCACTCCAGCCAACTCATGCTAGGCCTCTGGGCCCATGCCATGAGGAGCCCACACCCTAGAACGCCTATAAAAGGATAAAAAATAATAATAAATAAAAATAAAATGAATTAATAAAATTAATTATTAATTAATGAATTAATTAAGTTCATTAATCTTGTTTAATTAATCTAATTACCTAGTTAGTTTAATTAAATAAAGAATTAGTTTAGCTAATTCCTAATTAATCTAAATAAAGATGACAGTGGGTCCCATCGACCCACATGTCGCTTGACAAGTCAACACTTGTTGACTGCTAACGCCGATGACGCCAAGATGCACTATTCCGGATAATGTTGGTTAAATTAGTTAAATAAATTCTAAAAATGATTTAAAATTTTAGAAAATCATATAAAATAAACCGTAACTCAGATGAAAATACTTTCTACATGAAAGTTGCTCAGAACGACGAGGCGAAACCGGATACGCAGCCCGTTCGTCCGCCACACATCCCTAGCATAGCGAACACGCAACTTTTCCCCTCCGGTTCACCTGTGTGAATCACAAACACCGAAAAACTTTCCTGATGTTTCCTTCGCCAAGATTACCTAGTACCGCTTAGCTCACCCTAGCACCGCCAGACACATGTTTTTACTTTGTGATGCTTTGATTGCACTGTTATTTATTGTGTTCCCCGCCGTTACTTCTTTCTAGTAGACCCTGAGACCGCTGCCGGTCCCCTATTGTTGACTATGGTGTTGACGACCCTTCTTGCCAGAGCAACCAGGCAAGCCCCCCACCCCTTGATCACCAGATATCGCCTATTCTTCTCTATACTGCTTGCATTAGATTAGTGTAGCATGTTACTTCTTTCCGATTAATCCTATTCTCATGCATAGCCTGTCTTTGCTACTACTATTGTTACCTTTACCTGCAATCCTACATGCTTAGTATAGGATGCTAGTATTCCATCAGTGGCCCTACATTCTTGTTCGTCTGCCATGCTATACTATCGGGTCGTGATCACTCGGGAGGTGGTCACGGGTATATACTATATACTTTATACATGATACATGTGGTGACTAAAGTCGGTCGGTTCGAGGAGTACCATGAAAGTGATTCACTTGATTGGGGCTGAAAGTACAAATTTTCCCGACGGCCTCTCTCGTGGTGGATCTTTGTATGAGCGAAGGGCAGGTTGAGATTACCTAGGATAGAGGTGGGCTCGCCCTAGTCGGCGTCCGCGTTTCATCATAATAACACGCTTATCGAGATCTTGGTATTTGATCTGAGTTGGGTCGTTGACCTTATACGCACTAACCGCCACGCGGGACAAGATATGGGCAACCGCATCGCTGTATCACCAAGCTCTTTTTGATGTCACGAACGAAGCGCGCGCTACCACATTGGAACGTAAGCTCGCTTGTATTAAGGGGCTAGGTCTGCTCCTCCGCACGCAACGCAACGTGTGTGCAATGGGTGATGGGCCTGCACTGCTGCAAGATAGGATTTCGACCGCGCGGTCAATTCTCTGCTGAACCTAGGTAGGGTTGCGACATGTTGATTTCCCGAGACGCATATGACCTAGGAAAGTGTGCCCGCCGTAGGGATCGAGTGTGTTGGGTAATGTGGTGCACCCCACAGGAAGTTGATCTATTCAATAGTCGTGTCCATGGTAACAAAGCACCGAGTTGTACCTTTACCTTATGACAACTAGAACCGGATACTCAATAAAATGCACTTTCAAGTGTTGATACAACCCGTGATCGCTTCTAACAGGCAACGAGGAGGGATCGCTGGTAGGATTATGCTATGCGATGCTACTTGGAGGACTTCAGCCTACTCTTTCTACATGATGCAAGACTTGAGGCTGCCAAGGTTTAGTCTTCAACAGGATTAGTTATCCCCTTATTCTCGCATTCTCGCAGCTCACCACTAATATGGCCCTTTACACATATACCCATGCATATGTCGTAGTGATACGTCCTCGTCAGATCTACTTTTCCAAACACTTTTGCCCTTGTTTTGGACTCTAACTTGTATGATTTGAATGGAACTAACCCGACCGACGTTGTTTTCAAAGAAATTGTCGGATGTTGTTTTATGTGCGTAAAAAAGTTCTCTGAATGACCTAAACTCCACGGATGTCTTATAAAAATAATAAAAAATCCTCGCTAAAGATGAAGACCAGGCCTCTAGGGCGCCGCCTCACCTCGTGGCCCCTCGACACCTTCCCACGCCAATTCCAACTCTATATATTGGCTTTCGAGGAGAAAAAATCAGAGAGAAGAAATCATCATGTTTTACGATACGGAGCCGCCAAGCCCTAAAACCTCTCTGGGAGGGCTGATCTCGAGTCCGCTCAGGCTTCGAGAGGGGATTCGTCATTCGTCCATCATCAACCATCCTCCATCACCAATTTCATGATGCTCACCGCCGGCGTGAGTAATTCCATCGTAGGCTTGCTGGACGGTGATGGGTTGATGAGATTTATCATGTAATCGAAGTTAGTTTTGTTAGGTTTGATCCCTAGTATCCACTATGTTCGAGATTGATGTTGCTATGCCTTTGCTATGCTTAATGCTTGTCACTAGGGCCCGAAAAGCCATGATTTCAGATCTGAACCTATTATGTTTTCATGAATATATGTGAGTTCTTGATCCTATCTTGCAAGTCTATAGTCACCTACTATGTGTTATGATCCGCAACCTCAAGTGACAATAATCGGACCACTCCCGTGATCACCATAGTTTGAGGAGTTCATGTATTCACTATGTGCTAATGCTTTGTTCCGGATCTCTATTAAAAGGAGGCTTTAATATACCTTAGTTTCCATTAGGACTTCGCTGCCACGGAGGGTAGGACAAAAGATGGCATGCAAGTTCTTTCCATAAGCATGTATGACTATATTCGAATAAATGCCTACATTACATTGATGAATTGAGCTAGTTTTGTGTCACCCTATGTTATGATCATATATGATGAACCGCGTCCAGATAATTATCCATCATCGATCCGTGCCTATGAGTTTTCCATATACCGGTTTACGCTTATTTACTTTCCTCATTGCATCATATAATCACTACAAAATACCAAAAATATTTACTATTGCTTGCACTACTCTTTTGTTACCGTTATCACCACTATCATATTATCGTGCTACTAAACACTTTGTTGCGATACTAAGTTTCCGTGTGGTTGAATTGACAACTCAGCTGCTAATACTTGAGAATATTCTTTGGCTCCCTTGTGTCGAATCAATAAATTTGGGTTGAATACTCTACCTCGAAAACTGCTATGCGATCCCCTATACTTGTGGGTTATCAAGACCTTTTTCTCGCGCGCCATGTCGGGAGCATAGCTCTATCCTTTGAGTCACTTGGGATTTATATCTGCTGGACAAGATGAAGAACTTGAAAGACGCTAAGACAACAATTTATCCCTCAACTACGAGGGAGGTAAGGAACTGCCATCTAGCTCGCACTTGATTCACCTTCTGTTATGAGTAAGCTTATGGTACACCTAAACCTGCTTTTGCTATTCGCTCGATATGTCGCATGTTATTGATGATGCCACTTCGCTATGCATGATACTTATGATGAAACTACTTATGCTCGATACTATCGTGCCCTTTAGTGAATTTCTTGATGAACAAATTGCTAGGGCTAGAGAGAAAGAAATTATTGAATCTGAATATAATGATGAAAGTGATGATGAAAATATGCCTGTTATTCCTGAGGGTTATGTTTTTTATATGGAATCTTCTGCCGCTATTTTAGCTTGCAAAGATAGATATGATCTCAAGAGGTTATAAGCTAAATGGAACAAAGAATCACTTAGAGATAAAATGAAACCCGACCGCTTTTGCTACTTCACCTATATGTGTTCTTGATAAGGATTATGAATTCTCGTTGATCCGTAAATAATTACTTTGGTTGAATCTGATCCTTTCCATGGTTATGAATCAAACTGTTAGGCCCATCTTACTAAATTAAATGATATAGCCACCCTGCTTACTAATGATGAGAGATCGCGCTACTTTTATATACTTCAAATATTTCCGCTCTCATTAAAGGTGATGCTAAGATATGGTTTAATTCTCTTGATCCTGGTTGTGTGCGAGTCCCTGTGATATGATTTATTACTTCGCTAAATATTCCCCGCTCATAAGAAACAAGCTGCTTTGAAGGAAATATACAACTTCGCAAATTAAAGAAGAGAGTCTCCACAAGCTTGGGGAGGCTTCAAGTTACTTAATGCTTTGCCCGATCATCCTCTTAAGAAACCTCAAATACTTGATATCTTTTATAATGGACTAATTGATGCTTCCAGAGATTACCCGGATAGTTGTGTTGGTTCTCTTTTCAGGAAAGAACACGGATGAAGCTGAAATTTTATTAAATAATATGTTGACAAATGAAAATAATTGGGCAGCTCCTGAGCCAGCCCCGCTTCCAATTAATGAGCCTATCCCTAAACCAACTCAAGAAGAGAGGTGTTCCATTTCACCCCAAGATATGCAAGAGGCAAAGAAATCTATGAAAGAAAAAGGTATTAAAGCTGAAGACGTTAAGAATTTACCTCCTATTGAAGAAATACATGGTCTTAATTCACCGCCTGTTGAAGAAATATATGATATCAATCCTTTATTTATTGAAGAACCTCATGATCCCTATATCCCACACGTAGTAAAGGTAAATTCTCTCTATAGATTTGATGAAGGTGATATCCTCACTATAAGTCCGCTAGGCAATGCTTTGATGAGTTTGATAATTTTATTGTCAAACAAGAAAATTTCAATGCTTATTTTAAGGCATAATTAAAAAAATTCATATGATTAAATACTTGGGTGATTATATGGCTAATATTAGAGATGAACTTAAACTTGTTAGCAAACATGCTTCTATGGTTACCACTCAAGTAGAACAAGTACTTAAAGCTCAAAACAAGTGCTTGATGAAATTGTAGCGACCGACCTCAGATGGTCAAGTCTCGTGTTTCAAAGGTCATCCCCGATCAAGAATGCCGACACACACAAAGATCAAGGATTTATAACAGAGTAGCAATCACACACTTATTACATCGAATGTCTCGAAGAGAACTTATTACAATAATATGGCTTAAGGCCATCTAATGCGATAACAAATGAAGGCTTGGAAGATAAAGTGAGTCCATCAACTCCAACGGCATAGCTGAGTTGCACGGCAATGACCCATCGAACCTCACTCGTTCTAAAAGTCTGCAACATAATACGCTGCAGCCCGAAAACGGGTCAAGACATGGACTATGCCGCAATATAACACAAGAGAGCAAGAATGTAATCATGCTATCACTACATGCATATTTGGCCGGTGGAAAGCTCTATGGTTATAGTTTTGCAAAAAGCCAATTTTTCCCAACAACAAAGGAATAAATTTTAATTTAACTATCATGGTGGTTGAAACATTGAGAAGGTATAACCCCAACCCAATCCCAATTAAAGTAGTTAACAACCCAACAATATTAATTAAGAGTGATGAGATACATGTGAATACTCAAGTACTAGATACTCAAAATTGTCCATAACCGGGACACGGCTAGCCATGATTAGATTGTACATCGTGCGAGGTTTATGACTTTTCCCCACAAGACTCGATCGCTTCCGCTGATTTCTCGTGACTACATGGTGTTTGAGAAACGGATGACCGAGACATAGTCTTCGTAAACATTAACTCTCTACTCCCAGCACTATACCAAACCTACAAACCCACTACCGCTGATCTACCTCTTCAAGAGCTTCACGAACTTACTCAACTATGCTAGAGCCCATAGTAGCTTGTGGCTGCACACGGAAGTTTCTAGCATGAATAATCTCGCCCTTTGATCCCGGTGGCGGTCCATAGGAAGATCACACGGTACCCCGGATTTCCAAAAGTAAAATGACAACACCGGGTTCCCTGTGTGCCTCAATCCACCCAGATGTGTATTAATGTTGCCACCTTAAATTAAACCATTAATTATCAATCTCACATCTGTCATGGATTCACTCAAACCCAACCACGTCTACGAGCATAGCATAGCAATATAAGCAACACGTAGAAGTAACTCCCAAGGGTTTGATAGTAACATGGCAATAGGTTCTACCTCATACACTACTTCCCAACCCACAAGTTAATGACATCCTAATCAATGCAATGTTTGAGGATTGAAACTAATGCATAAGAACTGGGTATGAAATGAGTATGATCAATGTGTTACTTGCCTTGCTGACGATCCGTGAACCCTAGAGACTCGTAGTAACACGCTTCGCACTCCGGGAATTCTATCGCAAGCAAACAATAACATACATAAGCAACAAGCAAAGATGCACAAGCAAAACTTCAACTAAAGAGGCTGGCCAGAAAGTTCAACTTAAGAACTCCGGTTCGCAAAAGAATCAAACCAAACGAAGCAACGAAACTCAAACGGCGAAAGAAATAAGATCCGTTTACTAATCTGAACTAGGGTCAAATTTACAGAGGCAAAACTTGTTTGAGTTGGTTATTCAAAAGAAGGTTTCAGACGAAACTCTAGGCGCTTGAATCGCCTCGATTCGATAAACGAGCTTAAAAGTTAAACCGAACAAAAATCGGATCGTAAATCGCAATCGAAAAATCACGGAATAAATCCGAGAAAAGAAAAGCGACGAACAGCTTAACGAACTAACGCTCGTTATCTGAACCTAAATGAAGAACGGTTCAAGAATGAACGAACGAGCGAAAGGCCGCTAAATAGATAAACCAAGAAATAAACCGATCTAAATAAAAACGAAAACCTAGGGTTTTCTAAAACGAAACGGTTTTTTTTGAAAACCGGACGGCGGGCGGTTACCTTGCTCGATCAAGGGGTTCCAAGGGCTCTGGCTCACGGGTGGCGGCGGCTCGGCTCAGCTCGGGCTCCGGCGGCGGTGGCGGCTAGAGGCGGCGGCAAGGCAGAGAGGGCGGCGGCGGTCCCGGCGGCGGCAATGGCTCAGTTCCCCGGGCCCGGGCGGCTCGAGGCGGTGGTGGTGACGAGAGGGGGCTCAGATTTAAAGGAGGGGGTCCGTGGCTTGGGAGGGGAAAGCGCGGCGGGCGGTGGCAAGTGTCCGCCGGACACGGGCGGCGGCGCTGGAGGAAGGCGGCGGCGGCGGCTTGGGCCGGCTCGCTTGGTCGGGCCTCGCCCAAAAGTGGGCAAGGCCACAGGAATTTTTTAAATTATTCCACGATGTAAAAACTCCTATAAAATAAAATAAAAATCTAAAATGCCAAAACAAATTTTCACCGCCTAAATGAAATATTTAGAACGAGATGAATTTTCTTGGCCCCAAATGCATTTTTGTAAACGCAATTTTTTAGGCAAATAAATTCCAAATAAAACCAAATAAAAATCGAACTAATGATTTTAAAAATTTCTCCAATATTTCAATTGTTTTGGAGAAGTCATATTATCTCCCTCATTTATTTTTAGTATGAAATATTTTTCCGAGAGAAAATAATTAAAATAAAAATCCTCATTCTCAGATTTGATAAAAATCAAATATGAAACCAGAAAATCCCCAACTTCTCTCCGAGGGTCCTTGAGTTGCTTAGGATTTCGAGGATTTGCGAACTAAGATGCAAGAAAATATGATATGCATGAATGACTCTATGTATAACATTCCAAATTGAAAATTTGGGATGTTACAAACCTACCCCTTTAAGATGAATCTCGCCTCGAGATTCGGGTTGGCTAGAAAATAGGTGCGGTGGTCCTTATGAATATCATCTTCTTGTTCCTGTGTGGCTTCCTCCCAGTATGGTGGCTCCAAAGAACTTTGCAAAACTTGATAACCTTGTCATGAGTGACTCGGCTGTCAAAGTCAAGAATCTTTACCGCTTCTCCTCATAAGTCAAATTACTTTCCAACTCAGACGCTTTAGGGGCAATCAGATTCTTAACGGTATATCGCCATCTCAAAGATGACACTTCTTCACCGTGATACGTGGAACACATCGTGAACTCCCGACAATCCTTCGTAACTCCAGCTTGTAGGCAACTTCTCCCATCCGCTCCAAAACACGATACGGTCCTCGCAAATCTTGAGCTAGTTTTACCTTAACTCCAAAACGCTTTCACCTCGCAAGGGTGATACTCAGAGATAGGCTCGCTCCAATCTCATAGGTTACCTCCTTGCGCTTTGAGTCTACATAACTCTTCCGCTCGGACTGGCAATCTTCAACTGTCGCAGATCGCTTTAACCTTCTCCTCCAACTCTTGATCAAATCTGGTCCAAACAACGACGGTCTCCTACCTCATCCCACATCGAGGTGTTCTACATCTCGGCCCATACAGAGCTTTGAACGGTGCCATCTTCAAACCGGCCCGGTAGCTATTGTTGTATGAGAACTCATGAAGGTAAATTTTCATCCCAACTAGATCCATAGTATAGCGCATGTGCTCTTAACATGTCCTCCGTAATCTGGTTGACTCTCTCTCTCATCCATCCGTCTGCTGGGTGGAATGTTGTATCAACTCCAATCTCGCACTCCAAGGTCCGTGTAATCGATGCCAAAACTTTGAAGTAAACTGTGTTCCTCTATCTCGATACGATGGTCCTCGAACTCCTTGCAAACATACGATCCTCGACATATATATCTTGGCCAACTTTGCACCGGTATAAGTTGTTTTCACCGGATGAAGTGAGCCACTTTGGTCAAGCGATCCACTACTACCCATATTGAGTCATATCCTGCTTTGGTCCTAGGTAGTCCAAAGGATAAAGTCCATGCAAGTTTATCCCACTTCCATTCGTATCGGCATAGGCTGTAATAGTCCCGCCGCTTCGATGCTCGCCTTCACTCTCTCACATACATCACATACGCTACATACTCGCAATATCCTTCTTCATACCAAATTCCACCGTAAACGCTTCTTTCAAATCCAAATATCGTTGGAAATATGCCCTAGAGGCAATAATAAATTAGTTATTATTATATTTCCTTGTTCATGATAATCGCTTATTATCCATGCTATAATTGTATTGACCGGAAACCGCAATACATGTGTGGATACATAGACAACAAAGATGTCCCTAGTAAGCCTCTAGTTGACTAGCTCGTTGATCAATGATGGTTACGGTTTCTACCATGGACATTGGATGTCGTTGATAACGGATCACATCATTAGAAGAATGATGTGATGGACAAGACCCAATCCTAAGCCTAGCACAAAGATCGTAGTTCGTATGCTAAAGCTTTTCTAATGTCAAGTATCATTTTTAGACCATGAGATTGTGCAACTCCTGATATCGAGGAATGCTTTGGGTGTACCAAACGCCATAACGTGAATCGGGTGGCTATAAAGGTGCACTATGTATCTCCGAAAGTGTCTGCTGGTTGGCACGAATCGAGATGGATTTGTCACTCCGTAAACGGAGAGGTATCTCGGCCCACTCGTAAGACATCATCATAATGTGCACAATGTGACCAAGGGGTTGATCATGGGATGATGTGTTACGGAATGAGTAAAGAGACTTGCTGGTAACGAGATTGAACAAGGTATCGGGATACCGACGATCGAATCTCGGGCAAGTATAGGGATCAATTGAGTCCTTGACATCGTGGTTCATTCGATGAGATCATCGTGGAACATGTGGGAGCCAACATGGGTATCCAGATCCCGCTGTTGGTTATTGACCGAGAACGCCTCGGCCATGTCTACATGTCTCCCAACCCGTAGGGTCTACACACTTAAGGTTCATGACGCTAGGGTTATAAAGGAAGTTTGTATGTGGTTACCGAATGTTGTTCGAGTCCCTGATGAGATCCCGATGTCACGAGGAGTTCCAAATGGTCCGGATGTAAAGATTTATATATGGAAGTCCTGTTTTGGTCACCGAAAAGTTTCGGTTTTTCCCAGAACGCATCGGGACCACCGGAGGGTCCTGGGTCCACCAAGTGGGGCCACTAACCCCGAGGGCTGCATGGGCCAAGTGTGGAGGGAACCAGCCCTGTGGACTGGTGCGCCCCACAAGGGGCCCAAGGCAAGGGAGAGTGGAGGGGCAAACCCTAGGGCAGATGGGCCCTAAGGCCCACCCCAGCGCGCCTCCCTCTCTCCCTCTTGGCCCTCCCCCCAAGTCCCATCTAGGGCTGGCCGCACCCCTTGGGGTGGAACCCTAAAGGGGCGCAGCCCCTTACCCCTATATATACTTGAGGTTTTGGGCTGCCATACACATGAGTTTTCTCCCCATTGGTGCAGCCCCGCCTCCTCCTCCTCCTCCCCATGGTGCTTGGCAAAGCCCCGCTGGATTGCC
This sequence comes from Aegilops longissima, assembly GCA_021605205.1. NCBI lineage: Eukaryota > Viridiplantae > Streptophyta > Magnoliopsida > Poales > Poaceae > Aegilops > Aegilops longissima. The sequence continues at coordinate 5,270 of JAHIAM010007435.1, read as the reverse complement.
ACGCCTCCATCATCACCACGCCTGCAGTGCTGCTGGATGGAGTCTTCTCAACCTCTCCTCTCTCCTTGCTGGATCAAGGCATGGGAGACGCCACCGGCTGTACGTGTGTTGAACGCGAGGTGCCGTCTGCTCGCACTAGGATCTCCGTGATTTGGATCACGACGAGTATGACTCTTCAACCGATTCTCATGAACGCTCGCTTAGCGATCTACAAGGGTATGTAGATGCACTCTCCTTCCCTCGCTGCTGGTTTCTCCATAGATAGATCTTGGTGACACGAGGAAAATTTTGAATTTATGCTACGCTCCCCAACAAAGGGCATCATGAGCTAGGTCTATTGCGAGATTCTTTGCACGAGTAGAACACAAAGTAGTTGTGGGCGCTGATAATGTTCTATATGCTTACCGCTACTATTCCAATCTTGTTTCGACGGTATTGTGGGATGAAGCGCCCGGACCGACCTTACACGCATACTTTACGTGAGACAGTTCCACTGATCGACATGCACTTGGTGCATAAGGTGGCTAGCGGTGCTAGTCTCCCACTTTAGTCGGAACGGATTCGATGAAAAGGGTCCTTATGAAGGGTAAATAGCAATTGGCATATCACGCTGTGGTTTTATGAGGTAAGAAACGTTTGTTAGAAACCCATAGCAACTATCAGAAACATGCAACAACAATTAGAGGACGCCTAACTTGTTTTTGCAGGTATGCTATGTGATGTGATATGGCCAAGAAGAATGTGATGAATGATATGTGATGTATGAGATTGATCATGTTCTTGTAATAGGAATCACGACTTGCATGTCGATGAGTATGACAACCGCAGGAGCCATAGGAGTTGTCTTTATTTATTGTATGAACTGCATGTCATTGAACAACGCCATGTAATTACTTTACTTTATTGCTAACCGTAGCCATAGTAGTAGAAGTAATAAGTTGGCTAGACAACTTCATGGAGACACGATGATGGAGATCATGATGATGGAGATCATGGTGTCATGCCGGTGACGATGATGATCATGGAGCCTCAAGATGGAGATCAAAGGAGCAAAATGATATTGGCCATATCATGTCACTATTTGATTGCATGTGATGTTTATCATAGTTTATGCATCTTATTTGCTTAGAACGACGGTAGCAAATAAGATGATCCCTCATAATAATTTCAAGAAAGTGTTCCCTAACTCAGGCACCGCTATGGAAGTTCGTCGCTTCAAGCACCACGTGATGATCAGTGTAATAGATTCTAACGCTCACATACAACGGTGTAAGCCAAATTTACACACGCTAAACACTTAGGTTAACTTGACGAGCCTAGCATGTACGCATATGGCCTCGAACACGAGACCGAAGGTCGAGCATGAGTCGATAGTAGATACGATCAACATGAAGATGTTCACCGATGATGACTAGTCCGTCTCACGTGATGATCGGACACGCCTAGTTGACTCGGATCATGTAATCACTTAGATGACTAGAGGGTGTCTATTCGTGGGAAGTTCATAAGATGAACTTAATTATCTTGAACATAGTCAAAAGACCTTTTGCAAATTATGTCGTGAAGCTCGCGCTTTAGTTCCACTGCTTAGATATGTTCCTAGAGAAAATATAGTTGAAAGTTGATGAGTAATTATGTGGACGTAAGAAAGCTTATGTCCTTAATGCACCGCCAAGTGTTGAACCCCAACGCCGCTTGTCGATGTTATAACATCGGACATACACGCTTTGATAACTACGCTTTTAGTTCGCTTAAATGGTTTAAGTAGAGGCACCAAAGACGCTTTCAAACGTCATGAACATATGAGATGTTTCGAGGGCTGAAATTGGGATTTCAGGTCGTGCTCACGCCAAGAGGTATAAGACCTCCGACGATTTTATTAGCCTACAAACTAAGGGAGAAAAGCTCAATCGTTGAGCTTGTGCTCGATTGTCCGAGTACAACAATCACTTGAATCGAGTGGAGTTGATCTTCCGATGAGATAGTGATGTTTCTCCAAAGTCATTGCCACCAAGCTGCTAGAGCTTCGTGATGAACTATAACATATCAGGGATAGATATGATGATCTCTGAGATATTCGCGATGTTTGACATCGCAAAGTAGAAATCAAGAAGGAGCATCAATTGTTGATGGTTGGTGAAACCACTAGTTTCAAGAAGGGCAAGGGCAAGAAGGGACACTTCATGAAACGGCAAATCAGTTGTTGCTCCAAAGAAGAAACCCAAGGTTGAACCCAAACCCGAGACTAAGTGCTTCGCAATAAGGGGAACAGCCATCGAGCGTAATATCCCTAGATACTTGGTAGATAAGAAGGTCGGCAAGGTCGATAGAAGTATATTGATATACATTAAGTTATTGTGTATCTTACTAGTACTCCTAGTAGCACCAGGGTATTAGATACCGTTCGGTTGCTAAGTGTTAGTAACTCAAATAAAAGGCTACGGAATAAACGGAGACTAGCTAAAGGAGAGTCGACGATATGTGTTGAAGTGTTTCCAATTTTGATGTGATCAAACATCGCACGCCCCTCTACCATCAAGATTAGTATTAAACCAGAATAATTATCATTTGGTGTTTATGCTGAGCATAGACATGATTGGATTATGTCTATCGCAATACGGTTATTCATTTAAGGAGAATAATGGTTACTCTATTTATTTGAGTAATACCTTCATGGTCTTGCACCTAAATAAATGGTTTATTGAATCTCGATCGTAGTGATACACATTTTCATGCCAAAAGTATAAGATAGTAATGATAGTACCACTTACTTGTGGCAATCGCCATGTAAGTCATATTGGTGTAAACGCATGAAGAAGCTCCATGTTGATGGATCTTTGACTCACTGCTTTTGAAAAGTTTGAGACATGCTAACCATGTCTATTGGTGCATACGCATGAAGAAACTCCATGCAGATGGATCGTTTAGACTCACTTGATTTTGAATCATTTGAGATATGCAAATCATACCACATGGACAAGATGACTGAAAAGCCTCGGTTTCAGTAAGATGGAACTAGATAGCAACTTGTTGGAAGTAACACATTTTGATGTGTGCAGTCCAATGAGTGTTGAGGCATGCAGTGAATATTATTATGTTCTTACTTCATAGATGATTCGAGTAGATGTTGAGTATATTTACTTGATGAAACACAAGTCTGAATTATTGAATGGTTCAAGTAATTTCGGAGTGAAGTTTAAGATCTTCGTGACAAGAGGATAGAATGTCTGTGATATGATCATAGAGATGAATATCTGAGTTACGAGTTTTGGCACACAATTAAGACATTGTGCAAATTGTTTCACAATTAATACCGCCGAACACCATAGTGTGATGGTGTGTCCGAACATCATAGTTGCACTCTATTGATATGGTGCGTACTATGATATCTCTTATCGAATTACCACTATCGCTCATGGGTTAGGCATTAGAGACAACCGCACTCACTTTAATGGGGCACCACGAATTCGCTGAGATGACACCGTATGAACTATGGTTTAGAGAAACCTAAGTCGTCATTTCTTAAAAGTTTGGGGCTACGACGCTTATGTGAAAAGTTTCAGTTGATAAGCTTGAACCCAAAGCGACAATATGCATCTTCATAGAACACCCAAAACAGTTGGGTATACCTCCTAATTCAGATCCGAAAGCAATAGGGATTGTTTCTGAATCGGTCCTTCTCGAGGAAAAGTTTGTCTCAAAAGTTGAGTGGAGGATGGTGGAGACTTGATAAGGTTATCGAACCATCACTACAACTAGTGTGTAGCAGTATGCAGGAAGTTGTTCCTGTGGAACCTACACCAATTGAAGTAGAAGCTATGATAGTGATCATGAAACTTCGGATCAAGTCACCACTGCACTGAGGGTGACAAGGATGCGATCGCCTCAGAGTGGTACAAGAATCCTGTCTTGAAGGTCATGTTGCTAGACAACAATGAACCTACGAGCTATGGAGAAGCGATGGTGGGCCCAAATTCGGCAAATGGTTAGAAGCCATGAACCGAGATAGGATCCATGTATCATAACAAAGCATGAACTTTGGTGGACTTGCCCGATGATCGGCAAGCCATTGAGATAAATGGATCTTTAAGAAGACGGACGTGACGGTGATGTCACCGTTTATGAAGCTCGACTTGTGGCAAAGAGTTTTCACAAGTTCAAGGAGTTGACTACGGCGAGATTTTCTCATCCGTAGCGATGCTTAAGTCCGTCGGAATCATGTTAGCATTAGCTGCATTTATGAAATCTGCGATGGATGTCAAAACGAGTTTCCTTACCATTCGTAAGGAAAGGTTGTATGTGATACAATTAGGAAGTTTTTGTCGATCCTAAGGATGCTAAAAGGTATGCTAGCTCCAAAGAATCCTTCTAAGGACCGGAGTAAGCATCTCGAGTTGGAATATGCACTTTGATAGGATGATCAAAGATTTTGGGTTTATACCAAGTTTATGAGAAACTTGTATTTCCAAAGAAGTGAGTGGAGCACTATAGAATTTCTGATGAGTATATGTTGTTGACATATTGTTGATTAGAAATGATTGAAAGCATATAGGGTTATTTGAAAAGTGTTTTTCAAGTGAAAACCTGTATTAAGCTACTTGAACATTGAGCATCAAGATCTATAGGATAGATCAAACCGCTTAATGGTACTTTCAAATGAGCATGTACTTGACATGATCTTGAAGGTGTTCAAGATGGATCACCAAAGAAGGAGTTCTTGCCTGAGATGTAAGGTATGAAGTTAAGACTTAAAAGCTCAACCACGGCAGAATAGAGAGAAAGGACGAAGGTCGCCCCTATACTTCAGACGTAGGCTCTATAGTATGCTATGCGTGTACCGCACCGAAGTGTGCCTTGCCATGAGTCACTATATACAAGAATGATCCAGAATGGATCATTGGACAGCGTCAAAATTGTCCTTGGAGTAAATATGACATGTTTCGATTATGGAGGTGATAAAGAGTTCGCGAAGGGTTACGCCGATGTAAGCTTTAACACCTATCCGAATGACTCGAGTAGCAAAACGGATACGAATAGTGGAGCAACCATTTGGAATAAGCTTCAAGTGGAGCGTGAAGCAGCATTTACAATATGACATAGAGAATTGCAAAGCACACACGGATCTGAAAGGTTCGCACTCGCTGACTAGAAACCTCTCACAAGCAAAACATGATCAAACCTCGAGAACTCATTGAGTCTTAATCACATGATGATGTGAACTAGTTTACGTACACTAGTAAACTTTGGATGTTGGTCACATGGCGATGTGA
>JAHIAM010007434.1:0-22186 GCA_021605205.1 Aegilops longissima | reverse complement strand
ACTAGCAACGCTATAAGAGGGCTGAGCAAAGCGGTAACATAGCCAAACAACGGTTTGCTAGGAAGGGTAACAAAGGTTAGGGGCTGTCATGCAATTTGGGAGGCTTGAGCAGCAAGTGGTAGGTAACGCAGCATAGCAGTAGAACGAAGCAACTAGCATAGCCATGATAGTAATGAGATCCAAGGTGACGGTCATCTTGCCTGAAATCCTGCTAGGAAGAAGAACGAGTCCATGAAGTAGATGAAGCCATGAAGACGAACCAAGCGTAGACGAACGAATCCTCACGATCGCAACGAAACGGGAACTATTGAGAAGAAGCACACAACAAAGTAAACACACCACCATGAACAAGGCATGATGCTCAACCAAGCATGATGCATGACAAAGCTACATGAAGCTACTCATGGCAAGAGATGATGCAAACAAGAACAACACGTCAAAGCAAGTTTAAATGAGGCCGGGAACAACATATAACAATTCCGGTAAGTCCTCATATGCAAATTTCGAAATTGTTCCAGATCTGAATAAACCTTATGTTCAAGTTGTTAAACAGCAAGTTAAGATGCACCAAGATGATCTACACGAAATTCTAGTCAAGTTACATATAAAGTTCATTTGATTCGGAGCTACGGCCTAGAAGATATGAGCAAAACAAGTTAAACATGGCATTGACGCAAAATGCATACAAACATCACGCAAACACCTCAAAACAAGGATGCAACATGATAATATGAAACTACATGCAAAATCAAGCAAGTTTCATATAGAGCACACTCAAAAGCAGACAGCGGTTCAACACATACACCCTATACAAGTTTAAAGGACAAACTGTCCAAAACAGCAACTAGGCATATTGCAAGCACCGAAACAACAAGCTACAGCATCTTAAAATGAGAACAAAAGGCATGGGCACAATGTACAGGTAAAGCATTACAAAACATGAACACTGAGCTATCTCCAGAAATCACTAGAACATGCTCAAACACACATGGCAAGATTGCAAATAATAACAGTTTCAGACTTTAGCAGAAATAACATCAGGTTGCAATGTTTAGAGCTATCAAACAACATGTTACAGGAACTTATCAGGGAAAACAAAGGCATGGCATGATACTACTAAATGCATATAACAAAAGTCCTTTACTGAACATGAGCCAAAAGGGCACGGAAAATAGGATGGCACCCACGTAAAGATAGCAAGTTATATTAAAGATTCATACATGGCAGGAACAACAATAAGTAGGCATGTTGGTGAGCTTGAACCACTCACCACAGAGCAATACATGGCATGTCAAGGTGACCAACAGTAAGAAGACATGTTTATGAAGCTAAGCATGGCAATAGCAAGTTCATAGAGTGCATGGATCACCAACAACAATCATGGCAACATTGAACTTAATGTTAACAGGCTGACAGCAACATTATTTAGCAACTTTGGAGCAAGATTACAGCAATCTACAGAAGTCTATAAATGCAACCAGGGGCATGTATGAATAGAGCATGACATGTAGAACAAAACACACTTAGTGAACATCTCCAGATTATGCATAGAATGACTTGTAGAAGTAGGTTAACATAGCATCATGATATAGCAGATTCAGACATGCAAAACAGCAACAGCAAGTACCCTACTTAACAAGCTCGATGCACTCACTACACAACTCACAAAAATATATGGATGGCACCACTGTGAAGATGGCATGACATAGTATAAAACACATTTAGAGCTCATGATCATAAGGTGCACACATGAAATGCAACAAAAATGACAAATCATCATGTTATAACAGTTTCAGCAGGTTAACATCATATAGCACTCTTGCAACGAAGATTCAGGCATCAAGATGAGCTCACATGAAAATTATGCAATGGAATGAAATGAATTACTCGTCGAGGCGAACAATTTGACATATTACACGCATGAAACGGAGCAGTATGCATGGAGTTATGATGCGATGAACATGGCATGATAATGCTGCAGATCTCAGGGACTTAGCCAAAATATACCCTCGTGGAAAGCTGGACGGGACGGTTCGGGGATGACCCGATCCGGGATGGGGCGGCGTTTGGTTCGGCTCCTGGTGGATCTGATCCCGATCCGGGGGCCTCGCCGGAGTTGGCCGGGGACGTGGCCGGAGAGGAGGAAGACGACCGGAGAGGGCGAAGGGGACCGGATCCGAGGCGCTCCTCGCCGGATCCGGCGCCCATGGCAGCGGAGACGAGGCCGGACGGCGATGGAGGGCGGATGAGCGGGCGGCTGATGAGGCGCGAAGCGGCGAAGCGGCTTCGCCGCCGGGCGCCATGGCGGCGACCGGAGCGGCGCCGGCGGCTAAAGCGACGGGCCGAGCGGATCCGAGGCAAGGCGCGGCACCCATGAGATCTGTGGCGGGGCCTAAACGACGGCGGCGGGTCCGCGGAGGAGGCGGTGACAGGAGCTCAGCGACTTACCGCGCGCGGCGGCGCGGCGCTTCGCGGCGTGGTCGGGCTCAGCTGAGGAGGCAAAGCGGAGCGGGCCTTCTGGGCTGGCGCGGCTCAGCGGGCCGACCTCGGGCCTCATGAACCCCTTGGCAGTATGGGCGGTGCTTGCCACGCGGCGGCCCGGGATAGGCTGGGAGCGGCGGCGCAGGGATGGGCGGACACGTCCGGCGGCGGAACGGACATGTCCGGCTGCGGAAGGAGGAAGATGGCTAGGGTTTGGACTGCGCGAAAAATGGAGGTGGAGGACCTATTTATGAATAGAGGGAGCTAGGAGAGTCCAAATGAGGTAGGGTTTTCGCCCACACGATCGTGATCGAACGACCGAGAGCATGGAGATGACTTAGATGGGTTTTGGGCCACTTTGGAGGGGTGTTGGGCTGCAAGACAAAAGAGGCTTTACGGTTACCCGGTTAACCGTTGGAGTATCAAACGACCTCCAAATGATACGAAACTTGACAGGCGGTCTACCGGTGGTATACCAAGGCCGCTTGACAAACCTCGGGCCATTCCGAGAACGTTTAACAACCACTCACAACAAGAGACAAAAAGGGGAACGCCGGAGGACATAGGAGTGCCGGATTGGAAAACGGACAACGGGGAAAATGCTCGGATGCATGAGACGAACACGTATGCAAATGCGATGCACATGATGACATGATATGAAATGCAGAGGATGACATGGAAAAATGCAACACGCAAGCAAATGACATGGCAATGACGGCAAATAACTGGCGGACACCTGGCGCATCGAATCTGGGGCGTTACAACTGTGTACACGGGGCACGCGTCAGCAGTTAATAACTGGTGTGAAGTCCACCCCTGAAAAAAAGACAATAACTCGGAATGATGCGCCGATAACTTGGACGCTCACACGGGCGCGGCCAATCGTACGGGTGTAGTGGCGCGTTCACAAAAAAGGGATCAAACGCTCAGCCTATGTATTTCTCTTGTAAATAGATAATTTAGTGACATTGGTTATTTACTTTAAACATAATGCATTGACGTGTTAGTGTAGAGGCGCACAAAAAGAAATGGATATTGAAGTTAGCTACTTAAAAGTGTTACCTCATATGATTACATAGCCTCCATTTCATAAATTATGTATCGTTGAATTCATATATGAATATTACATATATTACTTCAAAATAGAAGCTTAAATCATCCAAGACTAATGAATTTGAATGCAAGAGTAACAATGGTGCATGTGCATGATAGCTACATTGGTTGTTTGAAGAAATATCACTGTAACTTTGGCATGCACAACTGAAAAGGTTTATTTAAATAGAAAAAATGTGATATGTGAGTGTCCAGTCTTTATAGCGTTGAATCGATATTGTACCTTTGGCCACGATACGAAGTAGATATTGACTTATGTTCAAGTGATGCACGTCCACGATCGCTAGATAGTGATACGTGAATGAATTGTGCAATCTCTATCACAAGCATACATATCTCATTTCCCTATGGGCATCGAAATCACACACGCGCACTTTGTGTATTTCTCTCCCTCCGTCAGGGTTAAATTCGTCTTTCTACCCCGTCCTACAAGTCTCTCACACAGAAACACACACGCTCTCTATGTCTAACACGCCCACCCCTTTAATTCCACCCACCCACAGCCACTAATGTCTCAAAGTATAATAATGTCTCTCACACATATGCTATCTACCTATCCCTTAATATAGCTAGATATGTGTCACACAAACTCCTTCTCCCTACTAGCAAGATGCCCATGTGCGTTGCACGGAACATCAAGATGCATTTGTATGAGAAGTTTATCTTGTGGGAGAAAAGGATGAGCGAGGGAATGCCTTATTTGCAAATGCGGAGAGGGGTGTGGGTATCTTTTTGCAAAATTTCCATATTTTCCTTCCTGTCCGTCGGATATAAATCGGATGGCCTATATTGCAGGATGGCAGGAACACCATCATCACCAACTCTATTTTTTATAAGAGTAGAGATATGTGAGTGTCACTGCCCCCCCACACACACACCCACACTTCCCAACACCGAAGGAGTAGGGTGACACCTCGATCTTGATACTAATCTATCGACTGGCTTCTCTCTCAAACATACACACACACACACACACACACACACACACACACACACACTACCCGGCACCGAAGGAGTAGGGTGACACCTCGATCTTGATACTAATCTATCAACTGGATTCTCTCTCAAACATACACACACACACACACTACCCGGCACCGAAGGAGTAGGGTGGCACATCGATCTTGATAATAATCTATTGACTCCTCTTTCAAACGCACACACACACACACACTCGCTAGTTGTGCCTCTGTGCCTACAGCGCACACTCTCGATACGTCTTTCTCTCCCCCCAACAATGACAGCAGAAGGGTGACAACTCGATCTGATCATAATCATCAATTGGTTTCTCTCTCAAACATTGTGTCTCGGTGCCTCGCTTCGGTAGCCCCTTGATATGTAGACTTCTCGCAGCAGACAGCTATAGTGACGATGACGCTGAACCCAGTGTGCCTTGTTTTTACCGCCTCATGTGATAGTTTTCACCCTATTTTCTGTTAATTAACAAGGCAACCTTTTCTTTGTTACTACTAGTGAATCTGAAATCATTCGGGGAAGACATAAAATATATCACTTCAACCCAATTATCGCAGCAACTATTTTAAAAGAAATTAGCTAGCTGCCCGTGCGTTGCACGGAACATCAATATGCATTTGTATGAGTAGTTTATCTTGTGAGAGAAAAGGCTGGATGAGGGAAGGCCTTATTTGCGAACATGGAGAGACGTGTGGGTATATTTTTGCAAAATTGCCAGAGTTTCTTTCATGTCCGTTAGATATAAATCCGACGGCCTATATTGCAGGACGGCACGCACACCAACCTCACCAACTCTGTTTTCTACTCCCTCCGTCCGAAAATACTTGTCATCAAAATGGATAAAAATAGATGTATCTAAAACTAAAATACGTCTAGATACATTTCCTTTTATACATTTTGATGACAAGTATTTCCGGACGGAGGGAGTATTTGTCTTTTTAGAGATTTCAACAAGTGACTATGACCGGACCTTACCAACATACTCAAAAAAGTAGTCCATAATTTTGATGTTACCCTCTTTTCTTGGCGATGCAGTGCCATCTGGATACCTCATAAATAAATCAAGGAGAAATCTGCCCCTTCTGAAAAGACATACGTAGCAAAATGAGTGAATCTACACTCTAAAATATGTCTACATACACATCCGTATGTGGTAGTCCATTTGAAATCTGAAAAGACAAATATTTAGGAATGAATGGAGCATATATAAGAGTAGACATGGAGATATATCTCCAGCATGGTCTACAACAAAAATGTCTTTGGGCTGGTTAGCGCGGATGCTCTGTACGCGATGACATGAGTTCAAATTCTGTCTTTTAACTTTAGATTTGTATATTATATATTACTCTACTTATTTAATATATACTTCTTTAGCTCTCAGTCTTGACAAAGGAACCCACAGTACTTATAATATTAATGATGGACTTGTTTCTTTTTAACTTTCTCTGACGGTTGTAGCCACCACAAAGTCACATGTACACTGTACATGCAATTAACTTTTTATAGAGGGACAATCATACAGGAAATTAACTCAAATGGATTGGATGCCACTCTATTATTTCCAGCGTAAAGAGCATCTCCAACGGCAGCCGTCAAATTTCCTCCCGCTTCCTTCCGCGGAGGATGACATCAAACGCCAGCGGCAGACATTTTTACAACTCTAACCAACCAGATGAAATTCATGCAAACACGGACTCATTTCATATAAGCATGAAGGATTTCGTATAAAAAGCCGGATCTTCATATAAACATGATGGGTTTCATTACATTTACATGAACTAAGAGGTGCCAATCCGGCTCTATTGTATAATTAATACTCCCTCCGTCCGGAAATACTTTTCCTAGAAATGGATATATCTAGACTTATTTTAGTTCTAAATGGCACCCATGATCCCTTTGTCTTCCTCATGTCCGCCGACACTTGCGGGGTCGACGAAGGTCCTCGGAAGAGACGAAGCAGCAAAGAAACCACATGAATCCGCGGTCGTCGCCTCGGCGGTGGCCTTCATGGGTCCCAAGTGGCGGCAGCCTCCCGTGTTACACTTCTCCTCGATGATGGCGGCGGACACGGAGAAGCTGGCCACCAACTCGTCGCTCTCCACGCACCCGGCTTCTGTCTCTGCCTGCATGGCGCTGCCGCAGGCACGGGAGGCGCGCCCACAGACACGGGAGGCGCGGCCAGCGCAGACACTGGTGGCGCGGTACGACGCGGTATCGACGGCGCCCGTACCAGCGTGGAGCAACTCGCCACTCCTCATCGAGCTGAACTGGAGCGGTGAGTTGCTGAACCACGCGCCTGCTTGGGGCGTCAACTGGCTCCGTCGGGCCAAGCGAGGTTGGTGAAGCACCGAGTGGCCTCGCTCGTATCCGGAGGGCTCGGCGGGCCACCCAGCCGGGTAATATGCCGGAGAACGGCTCATCGGAAGCCATCGTAAGGGTGAGAAAATGGTGAAGGAGGAGATGGGGGAGCGGCGGAGGGGTGCAATTCTTGCCCGTTGTCTATCTGGCCTCGTGTAAATAGAGGGCGGACGGTAGGAGCTTGGCGGCGTCTAGCCTCGTTTAAACTGAGGGCGGACGGGAGGAGCTCGGCCGGTGTTGCGTTTAATTCCAGCCCGCTCATGAACGGACGTGTGGCCGGAGTAGGATTCTCGGTTTGCATGCGGGTTTAACGGAGGGGTTTAATGGAGGTGCCGGGCGTGCAGCGGGCGGCGCAGTACTATTCGATTTGACAGCATTAATGAGCCGTCAAATCACAAAGGCCCTCGCCTCTCGTGAAACCGACCGAGCTAGACTGCCCCGCCCTCTAGCCTTTTAAAAAATGTATATGCTCCACTTTTGTACAATAGTAGTATCGATGGATTGCGCCATGGAGGAAAACTTGAAATTAAAAAAAAGGTGGTACATATAGAGAGCGCTCGTGAACTATGTGTCATGCATCGCAATAAATAAAGTACTACATGAAACTTATATGATACATGGCGCAGGAGTACTAAGTATTATTAATACAGTTTTGCTAGAACTCATCTAGATGAGATATAATTTGGTCTCATTCATCTTTTATAGCCATTGGATGTGATGCTATAAGATGCGTGTGTGATGACGTGGGTTGTATTTGTTCTTGTGCAACTAACTGACCAACGCATGTCATGTTTGATAGTCTCAAGTCATTAAAAGCATACAAGCCCCACATCTCTTCTTGGTTGATTCCCTATTTATGTCAAAAATAAGAAACAACGTGAGAGTTAATGCACCACGCCTATGTGTTTACTAGTATTTGGTTTTCAGAAGATGACTTAATACTCACCTAGACGGAGGAGTATTCGATTTGACAGTGGTGGCGCAGTTCACGATCGCCTTTAATGCGCATTTAGGAGGGAGTAGCGGTTCCCGATATGTTGAGCAGCCAATGCATCCTCCTTCAATTAATGCATGAGGGAAGTAATGGGAGGAGGTCCGGAAAAGAGGTTGCACGATGTGAATGCAACGCAGTTTGCCCTCATTGCCCTCATATAAAGGCGCCCCTCCTCCATTCCAATGCATCTACCACATCATACGCACCTAAGCACTTGCCTAAGCACCTACACTAAGCGCAAAAGCGCTCGCTCCAGACCCATCACTACTAGGGAAAAGCCTAGCAGCAGCGCGGGTTTTAGGCCTATCAGTAGCGCGGGCAGGAGCGCTACTGATAAGGCGCTACAGCTAAAGCTTACCAACAGCGCGCCTGGACCCGCGCTGCTACTAAAATGATCTAGTAGTAGCGCTTCTCTAGAGCAGCGCTGCTGGTAATTAGTAGTAGCGCTCCTCCTTGCCCGCGCTACTACTATTATTTAGTATTTTATTTCTTTTTTATTTCATGTTCTATTTCATACACCTTTACACACTTTTTCATACAATAGGAATTTAGAGACTATTTTTACATCATAATGAGTAGGTGAAACAATCAGGACTAGTTTCAAGTGGATGGACATCCACTTGAAACTAATCATGATTCTTTCACCCAATGATATAATAAATATCATATCATATCATTAACAACTTATCATCATAATACATCATTGTCATATAACACCTCCTCAAGATCATCGTTTTCATCAATGAGACATCACATAGCAAATTGGTCACTAGTCGTAATCACAAGTACTCCTCATCATCAACTCTAACACATTGTATCACATAATAAACATATTGTACCTCATAGGACCTACTACATTCTCTTAGGACCTACTATATTCTCTAAGGTAAAATAGCAAAAACAAGATAGCCCCGACTCTCCATTATGGAGAATGGAGATTATCCTGTCTCCAATTCTTGCCTTTAAGCAATGTTACTTTCAAGAACCTCCTTGCGAATGTCCAAACATTTTTTCCATTCTTTGATTAGCATGTGTTCACCGGTTTTAGAAATCCGATATGCACAGGTGAGATCCGTAGGATGACCTGGTTGTATGTTCAGAACTTCAAGGCGACCATTGTAATACATCAGATGAGGCACACAATCCATCGGGATTTTATGTTGAAAAACATAGTAATAACTTCGTAGTTAGCAATGATGTACTAGTTTTGGAAGTATGCAAAAGATGCACGGATGTCGTAATAGTAAAAAATCTTACCAGGGTATCTCCATAGAAGTTATCGTGGTTCAACACGTGCACTAGTGGCACGATTCACCATAATTTGGAGGAGTTCGATAATAGGTATTGTAATTCTCAAAGAAAGTACAAAATGCGATCGATGATTTTTCTCCTTATAAGTTAATTGAGCCACCAATGTAGTGGGTTTTGTCTACCATCTTCGCACATTCTTTGAAGATTCAAAATAAGCTGTCAATGGAAATAAGCTGTCAACTATTTTGAAATAAACAATATAAATTAGTTAATAACTATGTTTGAGAAACTCACATTGCGGTAGAATCGAAGCGTATCAACAAGGACCCAAATGTCCATATTGTCTTGCTCGATGTCGGGATCACCAAGATCCATGGTGACAATCATACCCTCATAAAAACCATACATTTTGCAAAGTGCTTCCCAATTTTGGCAACCAAAATGGGTTACGCTCTGAGCATTGTACAGATTTACTTCAAAATCCATATCATGATGGGTCCTTAGGTGTATTTTCTTTGTTTCAAAATTTTCATGGTCTTCAAAACCCATCCTCTCCAAGACATACCGTCTTGCATGGCATGGGATAAGCTAGTCGAATTGTAAAAGATGAAAATTAGACGTTGAAATAGTTGAAGTCATGCTTAATTACGAAAAAAAAACTCTTGTCGTTGTTGCGTACCGTTTCAACATCGAAGGTCTCCTCGAGCTTAATGCTAAAGCGCCGATCTTCGTCCAGCTCAACGAACCTGTCGCCCATACCTCGATCGTCGTGGCACCAGCTGCACTCCCCCGGGAGACTGTCATCGTCCGAGTACGCATTTCCTACGTTCATAATTCAAAGATTAAACTTGTACAATTAAATATATGTACTAAAAAACATAGGCCTGAAAAATCCGGCATGACCTTTGCTAAAAAAGGACATATCGAGTGCCTGAAATTTGCCGGAACGGAAATTAATCAACACTCCGGCAAAACATAGGCCACTCGGAGGTGTAAACTGAACATGAACGGCCACTTGGCAACCACTATCCTATTTGAGCAACAAAAGATATACATGGATATTTGGCTGGTCTCACCTTGATGTCGGAGGGGTCGGTGACGGGGACGACGGCGGGGATGATGGAGGGGCTCCTTGATTTCTGCAAAAGCAAAAACCGTATAAGTTATCACTAATACATCCTGAATAATTGCTTAAACTAAAAAATAACAAAAAATATGACATGTTCAACTAGTTTATTAATTCAACTAGTTCTTACTAAATATAAACTTACTATAAATAGAATATGTGGTTCAACTAGTTATATTAATTATCTTACTAAAAAACTAGTTCTTTCTAAAAATAAAGTAGTTCAACTAGTTATATTAATTATCTTACTAAAAAACATTAGTTCTATTAATTCAACTAGTTCAACTAGTTCAACTAGTTTATTAATTTACTTACTAAACTAGTTCAACTACAACTAAAATAGTTCAACTACAACTACTATTAATCATACTGCCCTAAATTTTCTTACTTCTATTTTATTCAAAACACCTACGATTTGCAAGAACAGAGACAAGGGAGGGAGGGAGGAGAGAGGAGGGGAGCGGGCGGCCGGAGGAGGAGGGAGGGGGCGGTCGCAAGCGGAGGGAGGAGGGCACGGTGGGAGGAGGAGGGAGGAGGGCACGGTGGGAGGAGGAGGCACGGAAGGAGGGAGTACCTCGGTGGCGTCGGGCGATGGTGAGGTCGAGAGCAGCGCGGTGAGGTCGAGAGCGGAGGGGGTGGGGGAGGCGGCAGCGACGGTGAGGTCGAGAGCGGCGGCGGGCGGCAGCGGTGAGGTTGAGGGCGGCCTCGGGCGGCGGCGGTGAGGGCAGGCTCGGGCTCGGGCGGCGGTGATAGAGGAGTAGGGGAACAGGGGGAGGAGGACTTAGTGAAATTTTGAGCGGGGTTAAGTCGAACTAGCAGTAGTGCACTTTAGGAACCGCGCTATAGCTAATGTAGCTATAGCGCATTTTACTGATAAACGCTGCTACTAAGTCTAAGCACACATAAAAAAATACATTGGCCATCAATGATCTTTTTGTGTACAATCTGAATTGTCAATATGAGTCCACTCGGTAGGAACCGGAGAGGACTCATATTGCGCCACAAATTCTACACATAGAGTTCAAGAAGACCAACTAGTTGTGATAGTTTGATAACATATTTAAGGTGGTAAACACCACATTCATGGCGCGAGGTGGGACTAAACTTGTGGGCTGATCGTAGCGATGGCGATTTTCTTAGAAGCGCGCTGCTGCTAACTTCTATAGCAGTAGCGCGGTTCACTATAGGGCGCTACTGCTATAACTAGCTGGGTTGCAAGGTCATGGCAATTAGAGCAGTGGCGCGGTTTCGCATGGGAGCGCTACTGCTACTTTCTTTTCAGCAGCGCGTTTTTATATCAAGCGCTGCTGCTAATTAGCAGCAGCGCCTTATTTTAGAGCGCGCTGCTGGTAAGATTCTGTGTATAGGCTTTTCCCTAGTAGTGCATGGTGGCGATGCGCGTGAGCGGCCAGCGGCTGCGCCAGATGGTCCACGACGCCGGCCTGCAGCATGGCGCCGAGGATCGTCTCCAGACGGTTGTTGGAGACCGGCTGGTGGATGGCCGCCGTCGACGCCAACTACGACTCTCGGTTGGACCAGATGATCATTTCCACCAGCAACAAGTTCACCGTCCTCAAGAAGCTCGCGGACGACATTGCCGTACTCCTCCAGCCCGCGCGCTCGAGCTCCTCATTGCCTGCCACCCTAATCGGCCTCCATGGCCGGAACCTCTTTCAAGCACTGGTGGCGCCGCGACTGCCCGCCAATGCCACGAAGAATGTCCACCTGGAGGTCGCTCGCCGTGAGGCGCCTCGCCCTGCAAGAATTTGTCGACCTACACATCCACGCGTATGAGCAAATCATGTACATAGGTATCTACAAGGCCAGTGAGGACGCTACGACGTTGGCCTTCCTCAACCGGCTGGAAACCTTGGATGCCTTTGTTGAGAAGCACCTCGACCTCGCCACAAAAGCCGCCGGTCCTTAGCCGCCGGTCGGTGGCCCGGCGCACTAAGTTGAGGAGGAGGAGGTCGTACGTTCGTGGATCCATCTTTCTTCTTGGCTTCTGTAACCACCACTGCGATTGCATCATCGTGGCCTTAATTCTTATTTTGCTGTTGCATCCTCGTTCCAGTCAATACCAACATGTGCGATCCCTTTGCTTAATTATATGCATCACTATAACTAGTACTCCATCCGTCAATTATAAGTCGTGCTTACCTTTTCCATCAACTTCGTGCAACGCGCGGGCATCTTGCTAGAAACACTAGAATATGTCTATATAATCTGTATGTGATAGTCCATTTGAAATCTCAAAAAAGACAAATATTTAGGTACGGAGGGAGTAATATATTAGGAGTATATCAAAACAATAGTGATTTCTTTCAAGTTTGTGAACAAATACTACTATTCTACTAGTGCTACGTCTTGAGCTTGCGTTGGTTTTCCCCGAAGAGGAGAGGATGATGCAGCACAGTAGCATAAGTATTTCCCTCAGTTTTTTAGAACCAAGGTATCAATCCAGTAGGAGACCACGCACAAGTCCCTCGTACTGCACAAATCGATAGCTACTACTTAACCAACGCGATTAGGGGTTGTCAATCCTTCACGGTCACTTACGAGTGAGATCGATAGAGATGATAAATAATATTTTTTGTATTTTTGATAGATAGATGCAAAGTAAAAAGTAAAAGCAAAGTAAAAACAAAGCAAGTAAATAAAGTGATAGAGATTGATATGATGAGAATAGACCCATGGGCCATAGTTTTCACTAGTGGCTTCTCTCAAGAGCATAAGTATTCTACGGTGGGTGAACAAATTACTGTTGAGCGCCTCTGGCACTTCTTGGAGTAGGGTCCAAGTCTCCTGGATCACGTTCGGTTGGAAAATCACGTTCCCGAAGGTTTCATTCCGTTTGGACTCCGTTTGATACTATGTTTCTTCGAAACACTGAAATAGGCAAAAAAACAGCTGGGTTGGGCCTCCGGTTAATAGGTTAGTCCCAAAAATAATATAAAAGTGGAAAATAAAGCCCAATATAGTCCAAAACAGTAGATAAATTAGCATGGAGCAATCAAAAATTATAGATACGTTGGAGACGTATCAGGCATCCCCAAGCTTAATTCCTGCTCGTCCTCGAGTTGGTAAATGATAAAAAGAGAATTTTTGATGCGGAGTGATACTTTGGCATAATTTCAATGTAAATCTTCTTAATTGTGATATGAATATTCAGATCTGAAAGATTCAAGACAAAAGTTCATATTGACACAAAAATAATAATACTTCAAGCATACTAATCAAAGCAATCATGTCTTCTCAAAATAACATGGCGAAAGAAGGTTTTATCCCTACAAAATCATATGGTTAGGCTATGCTTCATTTTCGTCACACAAAGATGTTCCCAACTTCTATACCCCCGATGACAAGCCAAGAATTGTTTCATACTTAAATAATCTCAAACTTTTTCAACCTTCACACAATACATGAGCGTGAGCCATGGATATAGCACTATGGGTAAGACAAAAAAGGAGAAAGTCTCACATTGACGAGGCTAATCAATGGGCTATGGAGATGCCCATCAATTGATGTCAACATGAGGAGTAGGGATTGCCATGCAACGGATGCACTAGAGCTATGAATGCTCAACAAAATAAAACTAGTGGGTGTGCATCCAACTTGCTTGCTCATGAAGACCTAGGGCATTTGAGGAAGCCCGTCGTAGGAATATACAAGCCAAGTTATATAATGAAAAATTCCCACTAGTATAAAAAGGACAACTTATAAGACTCACTACATGAAAAGCATGGTGCTACTTTGAAGCACAATATATGAGACTCACTACATGAAGAACAAGGTGCTACTTTGAAGCACAATATATGAGACTCACTACATGAAGAACAAGGTGCTACTTTGAAGCACAAGTATGGAAAAAGAGATAGTAGCATTGCCCTTTTATATATATATTTTTGGGCCTTTCTTTTTTTTCTTTTTTTTTGGCCTTCTCTTTTTTTTTATTTGGGCAATGCTCTAATAATTATGATCATCACACTTCTATTGATTACAACATAAGGATTACAACTCGAAACTTAGAACAAGATATGACTCTATATGAATGCCTCCGTGATGTGCAGGATGGTGCAATGAATCAAGAGTGACATGTATGAAATAATGCATGGTGGCTTTGCCACAAATACGATGTCAACTTACATGATCATGCAATTGCAATATGACAAAAGTAATGTATGTCATGATGATGATGGTGGAAGTTGCATGGCAATATATCTCGGAATGGCTATGGAAATGCCATAATAGGTAGGTATGGTGGCTGTTTTGAGGAAGATATAAGGAGGTTTATGTGAAAGAGTGTATCATATCACGGGTTTGGATGCACCGCGAAGTTTGCACCAACTCTCAAGGTGAGAAAGGGCAATGCACGGCATCAAGAGGCTAGCAAAGGCGGAAAGGTGAGAGTGCGATAATCCATGGACTCAACATTAGTCAAAAGAACTCATATACTTATTGCAAAAATTTAGAAGTCATCAAAAATCAAGTACTACGTGCATGCTCCTAGGGGGATAGATTGGTAGGAAAAGACCATCGCTCGTCCCCGGCCGCCACTCATAAGGATGCACAAGCCAGGTACACTTCATGCTTCAAATTTGTTACACAACTTTAACCATACGTGCATGCTACGGGATTTGCTAAATTCAACACGAGTATTTCTCAAATTCATAATCACCCAACTAGCACGACTTTGATATTATCACCTCCATATCTCAAAACAATTATCAAGCATCAAACTTATCTTAGTATTCAACGCACTCAAAAGAAAGTTTCACATATCTTGAACACCAAGTATATTAACATTAAGAAAATTACCATGCTATTAACGACTCTCAAAATAATCTAAGTGAAGCATGAGAGATCAATAGTTTCTTTAAAACAAATCCACCACCGTGCTCTAAAAGATCTAAGTGAAGCACTAGAGCAAAAATTATCACGCTCAAAAGATATAAGTGAAGCACTATGAGCAAAAACTATCAAGCTCAAAAGATATAAGTGAAGCACATAGAGTATTCTATCAAATCCCAATTCATATATGGCTCTCTCAAAAGGTGTGTACAGCAAGGATGATTGTGGTAGACTAACAAGCAAAGACACAAATAATACAAGACGCTCCAAGCAAAACACATATCATGTGGTGAATAAAAATATAGCTCCAAGTAAATTACCGATGGAAGTGGACGAAAGAGGGGATGCCTTCCGGGGCATCCCCGAGCTTTGACTTTTTGGTGTCCTTGGATTATCTTGGGGGTGCCATGGGCATCCCCAAGCTTAGGCTCTTGCCACTCCTTGTTCCATAATCCATCAAAAGAATTCACCCAAAACTTGAAAACTTAACAACACAAAACTCAATAGAAATCTCGTGAGCTCCGTTAGAGAAAGAAAACAAAAGACTACTTTAAGGTACTGTAATGAACTCATTATTTATTTATATTGGTGTTAAACCTACTGTATTCCAACTTCTCTATGGATCATAAACTATTTTACTAGCCATAGATTCATCAAAATAAGCAAACAACACACGCAAAACAGAATCTGTCAAAACAGAACAGTCTGTAGTAATCTGTAACTAACGCAAACTTATGGAACCCAAAAATTCTACCAAAATTAGAAGACCTGGAAAATTTGTTTATTGATCAGAAGCAATTGGAATCAGTATTTTATCACGTTCTGGTGATTTTTAACAATTCGGGCACTGAGCACAAAGTTTATGGAAATTACAGCAAGATCAAATAACTATCACCCAAGAAGATCCAATAGGTTTAACTTGGCACACACACTAATTAAAAGATAAAACCACATCTAAACAGAGGCTATATGGATTATTTATTCCTAAACAGCAAGGAAAAATATTGGGTTGTCTCCCAACAAGCGCTTTTCTTTAAAGCCTTTTAGCTAGGCATTGAGATTTCAATGATGCTCGCATGAGAGACAAGAATTGAAGCATAAAGAGAGCATCATGAAACTCGTGACAAACACATCTAAGTCTAACATACTTCCTATGCATAGGCATCTTATAGGCAAACAAATTATCATGGCAAGCAAAAACTAGCATATGCAAGGAAGCGGAAAGAAACAATAGCAATCTCAACATAACGAGAGGTAATTTATCATAATGTAAATTTCTACGACCATATTTTCCTTTCTCATAATAATTACATGTGGGATCATAAGAAAATTCAACAAAATAGCTATCACATAAAATATTTTAAACATGATCCACATGCATGCAAAGTTGACACTCTTCCGAAATAGTGGGACTAACATTAACTAAAGTCATGACCTCTCCAAACCCACTTTTATCAAAACTTTCATAAGATTGAATATTCTCCAAATATGTGGGATCTAAAGTTGACACTCTCCCAAACTGTCACGCCCTCGATGCGGCTATATCTCCCACGTGTCGGAAGCACGACTTAGAGGCATAACCGCATTGAAAGCAATGTCGCAAGTGAGGTAATCTTCACACAACCCATGTAATACATAAGGAAAGAGATACATAGTTGGCTTACAATCGCCACTTCACACAATACATGAGTAAAACATTACATCATACAGATATGCATAAGGTCCGACTACGGAACCAAAATAAAAGAAGACTACCCCAAATGCTACACAGATCCCGATCGTCCCCAACTGGGCTCCACTACTGATCAACTGAAACGAAACAACACAAAGAACAAGATCTCCATCGAGCTCCTCCTTGAGCTCAGGTGCATCACCTGCACGGTCTCAACGGCACCTGCAAACTGGTTTTGGAAGTATCTGTGAGTCACGGGGACTCAGCAATCTCACACCATGAGATCAAGACTATTTAAGCTTAAAGGTAAGACAGGGTAGAGAGGTGGAGCTGCAGCAAGCGACTAGCATATATGGTGGCTAACATACGCAAAAGAGAGCGAGAAGAGGAGGCAAAGCACGGTCGAACAACTATGATCAAGAAGTGATCCTGAACTCCTACTTACGCCGACATAACCCGAAACCGTGTTCTCCTCTCGATCAACCCGAAAAGAGACACTCACGGTTACGCACACGGTTGGTGTATTTTAATTAAGATCAACTTCGGGTTTTCTACAACCGGACATTAACAAATTCCCATCTGCCACATAACTGCGGGCACGGCTTTCGAAAGTTCAAACCCTGCAGGGGTGTCCCAACTTAGCCCATGATAAGCTCTCGCGATCAACGAAGGAATAGACCTTCTCCCCGGGAAGCCCGATCAGTCTCGGAATCCCGGCTACAAGACATTTCACAGCAATAAAACAAGACCAGCAAGACCGCCCGATGCGCCGACAATCCCGATAGGAGCTGCACATATCTCGTTCTCAGGGCAACACCGGATGAGACATCCTACGAGTAAAACCAAACCTCGAGTTGCCACGAGGGGCCCCGATCTACTCGGTTCGGGCCAGCACTTAGAAAAGCACTGGTCCGGGGGGCTAAATAAAGATGACCCGAGAGAGCGACTCCCAAGGAAAAGGTAGGTGGTGGTGAGGCAAATGGTAAAACCAATGTTGGGCCTTCTTTGGAAAAGTCTTATTCAAAGCGAACTGTCAAGGGGTCCCATAAATCACCCGACCGCGTTAGGGACGCAAAAATCCGGGAACATAACACCGATATGACGGAAACTAGGGCGGCAAGAGTGGAACAAAACACCAGGCATAAGGCCGAGCCTTCCACCCTTTACCAAGTATATAGATGCATTAATTAAATAAGATATATTGTGATATCCCAACAAGTAAACATGTTCCAACAAGGAACAACATCTCCATGTTCCAACAAGGAACAAACTTCATCTTCACCTGCAACTAACAACGCTATAAGAGGGGCTGAGCAAAGCGGTAACATAGCCAAACAACGGTTTGCTAGGAAGGGTGCAAAAGGTTAGAGGTTCATGGCAATTTGGGATGGCTTGATATAGCAAGTGGTAGGCATCGTAGCATAGGCATAGCAAAAGAGCGAGCATCTAGCAAGCAAAGATAGTAGTGATTTCGAGAGTATGGTCATCTTGCCTGAAATCCCTCAAGGAAGAAGAACGAATCCATGAAGACGACAAACGGACGAAGTAGTCGAACGAATCCTCACAACTCCGGAACGAAACCGAAGCAAACGAGAGAAGCAAACCGGAAAGAAGCAAACAACATAGTAAACACACAAACATAAACATGGCATGATGCACAAACAAATATGATGCATGTCCGGTTTTAATGAGGCAAAGCATGGCAAAGTGCAACAAACAACACTACAAATTAAGTGGAGCTCAATATGCAACGAGTTGCATATTGACGGAACATCACAACACTTATTTAGTTTGATCTCGATTAGGTACACAACAATATTAAATGTTGTTAAACATGGCAAGAGGTGGAGCATAATGAAACTACCTATTTAGGCAAGTTTAAATGAGGCCGGAAATAAGAAACAACAATTCCGAAAAATCCCCATGAGCAATATTTTAGATTCGGTCCTGATCTGTCCTAAACACAATTTTAGAGTTGTTAAACAGCAACATAAAGTGGACCATGTTAATCTAGGCATTTTCCACCCCATTTACATATAAAGAACATTTAAATCCGAAGTTACGGTTATTTAGTTATGAATTAAATCATTTTAACATGGCATAATAGCAAATTAATGCAAACATCAATTTAAACATTTTAACATAGATGAAAGTGGCAAATTATTAGTCTACACAATTTCTGAGCATATTACATATATAAAACATTTTAATCCGATGCACGGTTAATTAATTATGGATGCATGAGCATGGAGGGTCTTTTACAGAAAGCGGTAAATTCTGGATAAAAGAGAAATTCGCCGACGAAAAAATAACAACATGGGCGAATCCGGCAGGCCAAAAGTGCAGGGGCGCTGGGGTGTGGTGCTCACCACAGGCTTGGCCCGCTTAGGGAGGGAGCAGGCGCTGAAGGGGAGCTGGGCCGGACCTTGGCGCGCTTCTGCGCCACGCTGAGCCCACGCTGCTACCGGCGCGGTCAACGGCGGCGGCGGCGCGAATCGGGCTCCTCCCGATCCCATCTCGAAGGTGGCGGCGCTTCACGGCGACAACGCCGGCGACGAGCGACGGCCGGACAGACGAGCCGGGCAGGCGGACGGATCGATCCGGTCATGGCTGCCGGATCCGGTCGGACGGAGGGGTCGGCGGCTCCTCGAGCTCCGGCGATGGCGACAACCTGCGGGAGAGAGAGAGTAGCCGGAGGAGAAGTTAGAGAGATACGGGAGAGAGAGAGCAAGGTGGAGGAGCAGAGGGCACGGGTCGCTGGGATGTCGCCGGGCGGCGTGAGCTGCAAGGCGGCGAGAGAGGCGGCCGGGCGGGAGGCGCCGGAGGCGGGCGCCAGGCAGGCGAGCGAGCCAAGGGCAAAGGCGGCGATGGAGAGCGCCTCGGGCCCAGATCGGGGCCAGGCGGGCCATGGATGGGCTTCCGCTGGCCTCGGCGAAGTGGGGCGCAGGAGGCTGTGGCGCTCTGGGAGAGGCCGAGGCGGTGGCTGTGGCGGCGTGGGCCAATGGCGGCGCGACAAGTGGCGCCGAGGAGGTGGAGGCGCCGGATTTGGAGGGGAAGCGGTGGAAGGTGGCTGGGGCACGGATTTCAAGAGGAGGAAGGGAAGGCCAAAATGGCATGTGGGAGGTGTTTATATAAGGAAGGGGGCTAGGGTTAGGTCCTTGGGGTTTTGAACCCTCCGATCTCGATCGGGCGGCTCCGATCGAGAGAGAGGGGTTAGGGGACCTAGGTGGGCTGAGGAGAGGGGGGTTTTGGACTGTGCTAGAGTGGTTGGGCTGAGAGGAGAGGAGAGGAGAAGAGTGCAGCCCGGCAACTGCTTCCGGAGACCGAAAACGTCCGGCGAATACCGGCTATATCCGGTTACATATTTAACGGTTGGACAGTCAAACGAACTCGAATGCGATTTAAACTTGGCAGGCGGCCTGTCTACACTATAATAAGACCGCATGACAAGTTGCAACCCATTCCGAGAACATTTTTATGCCACTTATAAAATAATATTTCGGAGAAAGCATGGCGCGCGTGCGAAGTGTATCCGGACTCGGAACGAACAACGGAGAGAACCGCGAACACGAACGGATGCAAGTTTTGAAAAACATGCGGATGAAATGCAGATGATGCCATGAGATGAAATGCTTAACAAAAACAAAATGCAAAACAACAGACAAAACCCAACCACGAAGGAAAATATAAATCACATCTCCGGAAAGGGCAAGAGTCGGAGTTACGAATATGGAAAGTTGTATCCGGGGTGTTACAACACTCCACCACTACGAGAGGATCTCGTCCCGAGATCTAGGATGGCACCGGAGGGAAAAGGAAGAGGAAGATAAGAGGTAAAACTAAGTTGCTTCTTTGACAAACGAGTGAAACCATGAACCTTGAGAGGTTGAGCAAAATGAAAGAAAGAGAACAACGAAGATGAACGAGATTGCAAACAATCCGTTAGAAAAGAGGAACAAGGAACATTACGATAACTTGAAGGTTGAAAAGGCATGAATCAAGAGTTTAATGGACAAGATAGAATTCGAAACCACTCCGTTTAAAACAAGATGAGAGAGGAAGAATTCGGGCAGCACTCCGATTGAACATGGAAGGAATATAACATGAACTTGAGAAGATGGGAATAAACTCCGGTAACCAAAAGGATGATAAAAGAAAGAGAAGTTGACAACACAAGGTGAAGCCTTGTAGTGATAAGATGAAGCTTTGAAGTGATATAACCGAGAAAACTTGGAACTCCGGAAAAGAAAGATGAACAATTGAAAACAAGAATTTTGATGAACCTCCGGAATAAGGAATTGAATCACTTGGAAGAAACAAGAACAAGAATTACATTATGCTCATCCTTCACCAATTAAATTGATGACAAGCAATGGATTTGGCATACTACTTATTCCCGTAGAAAAGATTAAGATAGATATGGCGCAAACTTGGGAAGGTCTTCAACGAACCACCGGTAGGATTGGAAAGAACGAATGAGTCTATATGATAGCGAAGGAAGAGAACTCTTGAACAAACCACCATAATAATTGAGAATGAACGTAGCAAAGGCACAATTCACCGGGAAGAATTGTAAAACGAATAAAGATGCTTGACAAAATTTAGATACATGAGAACGGAGAGATCATGAACTGATTAGAGGATATTTCGACGATGCACCGGTGAGATTTGGAAAAACCAGAGTTAAACGCTTGAATGAATAATTCTGAGATGATGGGCTCCGAAGAATCAAACTGAAAAGACTCCTGAATTGCTCCGGGTGGGTTAAAAGAATTCTCACAATCAAAACAATTATGAGGATGGCACGAAGCTAGAACCATGAATCTTGAAGTGAATAGAGCAAGATTTAAGAGAAACTCTTCTTCGGTCTTCAAAATTCGAGAATGACGACGAGAACATCACCATGAATTATTGAAGCACTCCGGAATGAAAATTAGGAAGGTTGAACCAACAATGAAAGTAATTTGGAAGATCTTGGAGAAAACCAAGACTGATGATAATTCATACTTACGTCAAACTTCGAAAAGAATTTGGGAATAACTCCGGAGAATAAAAGAGTCAGGTAAGATCCTGGAAAAAGACCTGTGGGTTAGGGCCCACTCAAAAGAACCACCGTTGAACAATTGTTTGAAATAGATATTGCACCGGTTGAGTTAAATGGCTTGAATGAGATAGCATCCTCAAAAGAACTTGAGTGAATTGAGAATGGAAACTAGAATCTTCTGAGATATCTTCAACATTCCGGAACAAATGAATAGCGAGAAGTGGATGATTGAGAGATGCACCGACATGAGAAAGCATTTGAAACGAGGAAGGAATATGATCAACACGAAAACTTGAACTAAATCCACCGGAGAAGAAAATT